>VZTI01001025.1:985731-1077895 GCA_013397865.1 Struthidea cinerea | reverse complement strand
ACACCAAGAGAGGGGGAGGAGGGGGGAAATGAGGAGCCGGCGAGCTGCCCGCTCCCCGGCGCGGAGCCTCGGAGCCCGGCGGCGCCGCCGCGGTGCCTGCGGGAGCGGAGCGGGGAGCGGGGGGCTCCGGCAGCCGCAGCACCGAGCCCCTGCGCCGCTCGCCGTGCCGGAGACAAAAGCGATATTCCCTGTGTCTGCCTGGCCCCGGCCCCCTCCTTCCCCCGCCTCCCCGGCTCTGCCTCCCCTCCCCAGGGCCAGGGAAGCGCAGCTGGTCCTGCAAGTCCCACCGACCGGGGGGAGGGGGGTACCGTGAGTTGGGGGGGATTGTTTGCTTGGGTGTGTTGGGTTTGGGTTTTTCTCTTTTCGCATCCTCCCCTAATAATAATGGGATGGAGCAGCAGAGCTGCAGCCGCGGATAGGAGGAGGAGGAGGACGCGAGTCCCCGTCACTGCAGAAGAGGCGGCAGGTTTACGCTCGCGGCAGCAAGGAGGGCTGGAGCTGCCCCCTCCAGCCCCCCCGGCTCCGCGCATCCCCTTCCCCATCGCCCACACCGGCTCTCCATTTAAACGGTACGGGAGAGAGGGGGGGCAACACGCATCCCGCTGCCCTCCAGCGACAGAACGATGCCCCATGGCCGGACCTGGACTGTCCCCCGATTTGGGGAGCCGCTCCCACCCCCCCGTACCGCAGGGGAGGCTCTGGGCGCGGGGCCGCCGGGCTCCAGCCCCGCAGCCTGTTGCTGCCGTCGCGGGAGTGCAGAGCGCCGGCCGGGGGACACGGGGCGCAAAGGGGGATCGGGTTCCCGTTAACAGGGAACACGGAGGGCACAGGGGGGATCGGGTTCCCTTAGCAGGGAACACGCAGAGCCTGCGCCGGCCGCCACCCAGCCCTGCTGCTCTGCCCCGGGGCGTGGGACGGCGCTCACCCCCTCCCTCCGCCTCGTCCATCCGCCCCCGGGGAGCAGCAGGGCACCCCACCAGCAGCCAGAGCTCGCTCACCTGTGCTACAAAGCGGCGTGTCCCGCCCCGCTCCTCCCCCTCGCCCCGTTCTCCTCGGCGGGGAAAAACTTCCTCTGCCCGGGGCCGCCGTCGGGGGAGGCAGAAACCCGAGGCAGCCGGCGCCCCTTGGAGCCCGGCCCCGCTCGGCAGCGCCCAAAATAAAACGCCGGGAAGGGCGAGCCGTGAAGTGCCTGGGGGAGCCCCTCGGTGCGGCACCCGGGCTCCTCCTGCCCCCTCTCCCCACGGCCCCAGTGGCCTCTTTGGGGCGGGGGACACGAGGGATTTCTCCAGGACCAGGAGGGGACAAGGCAGGGCTGGCACCCCCGGGGAAGGCAGTGTGCTCCGAGCACTTCCCCGCACATCGTGCCCCGCTGCAGGAGCGGCCGCGAGCCCGCCGGGGGTCCCCGGGACAGGAGCAGCCCCGGGGCCGCTATTTTTAGTGGGGCGGAATTCCTGCCCCGCACCCTGCCCTGCTGCAGCCCGGGGACAGCTGCAGGCAGCTCGGCTTTCGGCGGGCAGCGGCCTCGGCCCCTCCTGCTCCTGCCCCGGGCGGGGCCACCGCGCTGCCAGCAGCAGAAGAGCCTCTGAGCGAAGGGGTGATGAAACACGGCGTGGGATGAAGTCTCATTCCCACTGCACACGAGTGGCTGGAGATCAGGTGCAATTAGGGATATTAGGGCTGTTTAAGCTAAGAATCAAGAGCCAGGATGGCAGATGTGATCCTGGCTCTTGATTGACCTGGTAGGGTCAGCTTCGCTTTGCAGAGACACAGGATTGCTGGGGAAGTGGTGAAGTCACCATCGCTGGAGGTATTTAAAAACCACGGAGATGTGGCACTTAGGGACATGGTTTCGTGGTGAACATGGGAGTGCTGGGTTGACAGATTTGATGATCTCAGAGGCGTTTCCTGTCGCTGTTACGTCCGAGGCGCATAAAGAAAACGACACAGAGTCCAGGCTCGTGAACAAGTGGAAGCTGAAGCTTCTTCTTTAATAATTTTCTAACTACTATATAGGATAGATCGCAAAAAGTGTGTTGAGTGGCGATAGGTAATTGGTTCCTCGGCCATCCACCCCTTGAGAGGATTGGCCAAGTCTTAAGATACCTATTCCATAATATTTTCAAAGTCAAAGCCATAACAATCTTGCAAAGCACCTTGCGGGTGCAAGAAGTTTATGGAACTGTGACCTTGTTTAAAATAGTTTACATAGGAAAGACAGTCTGCTCACAGAATATTGAGAAAAGGCTGAAGAATTTCTCTGCTTCTAGCTTTTTAGCACCTACATTTCCCAATCAAAATGATTCTAGGATTCAGTAAGCCCTCTGATGATAGTGGCCTTAGAGTGCTCCCCATGTGAGACTATTTCACATGAGCCTCTTCAGTTATTTGTTTTTTTTAACACATCAGAGACTTTTCATGAGGTTCAAAAACTTGGCCTTTTTCTTGTCTGTTTCTCTCCAGTCAAAAAGGGACCACTGAATCCAGAGAGCTGGACGTGGAATGGGAAAGGAGGGATTCTGTGGTTCAGCTGAGCCAGCACTGTCAGAAGTAGCTGATGAACCCCAGGAAGGCGATTTCAGCTGTCCAATACAACTTACACCTGATTTGCAAAGGCACTTGCAGTGTCTTTGCTGAGAGTCACTGACAATTCACACTTCTGGTCTGAGGTCTTTCCAGCACCAAATGTCACTGATAAACGCTGTGTTAGTGCTGACAGTGAACTTGCCTTACCTCAGCCGTTCTCATCCTTGCCAGGAGACCTGTTAAAGTTTGCAGGAATAGTTATTACATTGACCAAATGGGCCCATACACTCAAACTTACTACACTGGAAGGAGGCAGCAGCTCAGCAGGTTGTGAAAGAATTGTACCAAATGGTGGGCAGAGAGAGCTTACCCTGCTGTTTTAAAATGAGTTAGTTTTTTCCCCCTTACTAGTTTTCAGGGCTTAGAAGTGTCAGTTAAAACAGTAATAAAATATCGTGTTATGCACGCAAAATATAAGGGGATTTGCATGAAGGCTTACTGCAATCCAGGTACAGTTTGCACAGCCTTTAATTTTAAAGCTGCCTTGATGGCCCGAGTGTTCTAGTGGAGATGGTATTTGTGGTCAGGATGCTGACTTATGTCTTCAGATTCCCTCCTCAGTTCCTCACTTTGAAGTGAGTATCTCTGGATTTTAGGTAAATCACTTCAGGTCTGGCTTTGCAACAAAATTTCTTCAACTAACTCACAAATACTTAAACATGAATCTGAGCCTCAGTGTCTTGGTACATCACTTCCCAACTACAGCAGGGAAAATTGTCACCTCATTGCTTTAAAGCCACAAGCCTGGAAGCTGAGAAGCACTCGGATGCTGTGGTGACAAGTGATACACACCAAGCTACACAGCACAGCCAGGCTCACGCAGAAACTTACCTGTACGTGGCCCTGACACGGATCCTGTACCTCTCACTGTCAGCATTCCCTGAGTTTCTGAATTTAAAGCAATTTCTGCACCTCCAGATAAATCAGGTACCCAGAGGAAGAAGATTTAGTGAAGTTCGGTACACAGAAATCTGATGTGTCCCGTGTAAATGCTGTTTAGGTGTTCCCTGTCCGCCTGTGTGCCTTGGGAGGGCTTAAATTCAAGACAGTCTTTGTTGGGGGTTTAAAGTCAAATATCAGTAAATTGCTCTAATTACACACCTTTTGTGTGCCTCCCAAGATTGTGATGGAGTCATTTAAACTGAGTGGCAACAAGCCAGGCAGCACAAATGGTTGGAGCATCATCTGTACCCTTTTATGGTGTCTGAGCTCTCCTTCCCAGAGGGACAAACGCGATGGCCCCAGGCTGAGCAAGGTCTCACAAGCTGCAAGTGTGAAGTGAAACATGAGGCTTTTGCAGCAGAGAGACACACACAGCAGATCATATCTGGGCTCTCCGAATACTCACAGCTCGGGGTGGCCCTCTGGAAGCAGGAACAGCACAGCTGATGTGCTGCACGGAGCTGTGCCTCTGCTGAGGGTATTTATTCCCCCAGAAACATCTCCCAGAAGGCTCTGACTTGGCACAGGCTTGGCTAAGTCAAGTATCACTTAACAATCTGAAACTGTAAACTGTAAGTGCTTTTATACAACAAAACTCTTGCTGCTTAATGTGCAGTAGCTGTATGGTCTGTCTATAAAACACACTCAAGTCATGAACATGCTTTTCCTAGCCTCGTAAAATATCTTTGGAGACATATATCCCCTGAGGAATTTTGGAACTCACACAGATACAGTAGTGACATTGCTCCTCAAGGTACTTTTTCCTTTGTTCTTTGGCTGATTCTCAAGTTGAAATTTTCTCTTTTCTGTAGGCAGAGGTTTGTAAAAGGTCCAGATTGTACTCTTTTATATAGCAGGAATCTTACATTATGCTGTTAAAGCTTTGTTGTGATGGCTCCTGGTATGTTCCCAGTTAAATCTGAAGTAAAACTCTCCCTACATTCAGGCAGAACAGGATTAGGCCTTCCATTTAAGAATCCAGACATGATAAAGTCTCACTAAAACAAGTACTTAATCCTCATTTCAATTAATATTTCAATATTCATACTGGCATCTAGAGGTATCTATTCAATGTTGATAAATAAGTAAGGCATATGTCTAGTTTAGCTGGCACTGTTTTGCAATGGTGCCTATAAAATCAGTCCAAAGAAACCCACTGCACATCTCCTTATTTCCTGACCTACCACTGTTTCGACTGGAATGCCAGGGCAAATTTCTTTACTACCAGTTGTGTGTTACAATAAAACCCACAAAGATTTACAGATGAGATAAATACTCAACACAGGAGCAAAGCCTATCCTCGAGCAGACACATCCCTGTTCCAATGGATGTTTAATTTGGCCCCCATCTTTTTTTTACCATTCCTATTCCTACGCAGTCTTAAGCACTACACAGAAGATCTTTTTTGGGCAGACAGCTTGCTGTGCACAATCTTCCTCCTTTTGATTGCCAAAACCCAACTGCTACATGCAAATAGAGTTCCAGCTAATGGATAGTACGGAGATTGCAGTTTAATTTCTCTAAGTAATTCAGTCTGATCAACAGAGATGCCCTTAGAAGATCCAAGTGGGAAGGGAAGATGCTCATACATCCTGTGGAGTGCCAGCCCTGGCTGGGTGCCAGGTCCCACTGCTCCATCACTGCCCTCCTCAGCAGGACAGGGGAGAGAAAATACAACAAAAGGCTCACGGGTTGGGATAAGGACAGGGAGAGATCACTCACCAATTACTGCCACAGGCAAAACAAGTAATTCAATGTCTTAAAAATAAAGTCAGAGTGGGATAATGAGAGGTAAAAACTAACTCTTGAAAACCTACAAAAGAAGTTTTCTGTCTTAAAATCCTACCCAGATTACCTCTAATAGATGCCTGCTTGCCAGCCCGCCTCTGAGGTTGCCCCTCTCCTCAAGTTTGATGAATTGCAGCTGTTTAAGGATTCTCCTTTGCGCCAGCAGCATCACCCTGACACCAGAACCTTTAGACGTGCAATAACCATTTATCACCGGCACACCGAGGAGCACTGGAGGCAGGGACAGAGGTTTCAGGTGTATCAGGGGCTGTGCTGCAGTGGGACAACGCCATGAAGGTGCACCTTTCCCTTTCCCTTGTCCTCGCCCAGCCCTGCACAAAGGCACACGCACAAAGCAGGCGGGGCTGGGTCCCTGCAGGAAGGACAGGCAGTATGTGTCCTCTCCGGGGGAGACACTGGGGGCCATAACCAACTTAAATAAAGTCTTGATAGCTTTTGTTAGACACCTGCAGACAGAACTTTAACAGGTGGAGTGAAAGAAAATGAAGGATATTCGGTGTTCTAAACTGATAACCGGGTGCCTCGATGTCAAGACAGATTTTTGCCCAGGGCCCCTTCTCCAAGGCTGGTAAAAGGTTTGCGACAGCTAAAGATGAAAGACCCGGGAGTGGTTCTTGTGCTATTCATAGCACAGTCAAAGCGTGAAGGTTGTCCCAGCCCCTCACGGACAGAGCAACGAGAAGCGCAAATCGCTATCGCTCACTGCTCGTCACTGTGTCAAGTAAGAGCAAGGTGCCCTGCTGCACACCGCCCTCCATTCTGTGCAGTGCAGCTGCCCCGCACGACCCCTCCTGCTGCTGGGTCAGCTCCTGCACCGTGGAGGGCTTTGAGGTGGGGCTGGAGCAGGAAGGAGCCCTGGTGCCGAGCCGCAGCCGGGCAGCGGCGGCTGCACTCGCTGCAGCCTTGGCGGGGCTGGGAGGCTGCGGAGGCGGAGTGCGCATCGTGCCGAGCCTGAGCCTGGGCAGACCCAGACTCACACGTTCCTGGGCTGAGAGGCAGCCTGAGCCTGGGCAGAGCCAGACTCACACGTTCCTGGGCTGAGAGGCAGCCCGAGCCTGGGCAGACCCCGACTCACACGTTCCTGGGCTGAGAGGCAGCCTGAGCCTGGGCAGACCCAGACTCACACGTTCCTGGAGTCGCAGGGCAATGGGCGCCCTGACATGAGAAACCTTCGGCCGTGTTTGGGCAGGCAAAGGACTGCAACGAGCATTTCAGGAGTGATCCGAGCCTTCCCTCGAGTTACTCTTGAATTTAAGAGAGGTAACAGAGCAACAGCAGGAAAAAGATCATGCAGCAGTATTTGAACGGAAACTCGCCCAGCAGAGCTCTAGCATTATTGGAGGCTTGCATGTACAATGATGGCATAAGATAACATTTTCATGTCTGACATTTTCCTTAAGTGTTGTAAAAATGAATCTGTGTTTGATTTTTACGAGCCTGAGAGACAGAGAGGGGAATGTGATAGTTTTTTGGGCTATTTCTGGCCTCAAAGAAATCTAAAAAAACCAGTTATGCTTAAAGTTCAGAGTGGTTCCTTAAGGGACAAACAGACACTAATTCCGTTCAAGAAACTAATCTTAAAAGAAAGTTCTAAGTGTTGCAAGAAGCCTACAGCGTGTAAGACAAGATATATTCTGCTAATTTGAACGTGCTCTTTCACACCAAGCAGCACTAGAACTGTACAGCCACAAAATAAGTTGCTTCCTCTGACATGAGCCTATTACCTCTACTACTTTCTGTTCTTTTCCTCCATGGAATTGCCTTCTCCTTTAAAGCTCTGTGCAGTTCATCCCATTGCCTCTGTTCTTTTTAACTTTAAGCAATTTTAAGCAGCATCTGATGGAATTTTTTCAATCGTTTTCTTCACTCAGACATGATCTAGTGCTCACCCAGGATCAGAAGATGAAGCTCACCTACATTACACTGAGCACTTCTGCCCCATTTCTCCTGTTTCCTCGGGTCATGACACTCTGGTCATGTCATGTGTCCCCCAGGCTTCCCGTTCATTTCCAGCTGAGCTGAACTTGCAGCTACCTCATAAACTTCTCACATGTCTTAATCAGGTGGCAGCTGGCATTTCTTATGTGTCAACCAAGTTTTGAACTCGATGACATGGACAGTGCCATGGGTGAGCACAAGCAAAGAAATGAGAAATACTTTTCCTTTTTGTTTTTATAGAATTGTATGAGTCCTCCTGACCCACCAAATTCCCACAGCACCAGGGGCTGGCTGTAGCAGTGGTCTAGTACCTAGCTTGATCTTTGAGGAAAAGCAAAGCTTTAGCTCTGAAAATCAAGTGTCTCATGACTGGAGATTTTTTTTTTTTAACAAAGCAGACTTCAGGTAAGTTGGGGGATTTGGATTTGTTCAAGGCAGAGCTTGCAGCTACAGCCTTTCTCCTTTAGACCAGAATCAAGTGCAAGTCCTTGCCTTCCCAGCCCAGGAGGATTCTGCCTGCTCATCCTTTGTAGAGAACCACAAACACTTCAGGAGATGTACCCTGTTCAAAGAACTGTACTTGGAGGCCATAGTTTGGAAAGGGAAAGGATTTAAAACTGGTTTGTGTGTATTTAAAAATCTGTTTCTAAAGTTCCATATGAACTGAGTTGATATAATTGAATTTTTTTGATGTTTTCCTCTTGCCTCATTTCAAAGCAGTAGCCAAACAGTGCATTCAGATCAGAAATGCTGTGTGCAGTAAGCTGTGTGCACCAACACTTGACATTTTGTTTGAGGCAGAGCAGCACCTGGGCTCAGTGCTGGGGACTACAGACTGGTGATGCCTTGTCAGGCCATCCTTCACTGGCCTTTTCCTGAAACACTGCCAGAGGCCACCTAGGAGCACCACTACAACTGTGCTTTCAGATTTGGCTTCCTGTTCCCCATTTCTCTCCTCCAAAATTATTCCTAGGTGTACATACTTTTCAGTTTCTGGTGACACCGTGATAGCTGCAGACACGTTATTTATAGCCACAGGATTTGTCTTCCTGTGCCTCCCATCTGAGTGGTCCCTCAGCTATCACTACTGTGCATCCCATTTTGTTTTTCCTTTTGTTTTGCCAGCAGGGATGGGGCTGAAATCCTTCTGGATCAGGAGCAGAGACAAACGCTGCTCTGTTTGTAAACACTTCAAGGCTAAAATTAGCAGGAGTCAGAGGAATCATTTATGAACGTCAAGCTCCCCCAGCCATCCTGGGGAATGTCTCAGGCGTGGGGACAGTGTGCCCGGGTTTAAATAGTGCCTGGCACCCTCCCCAGCTGCCACCTCCCCATGCCCAGCCCCTCGCCTGGCTCCACAGCCCTGGGCCTGGCAGCACCACCACAAATGACCGAGCACATTTTCAGCTGGAGGGACTCTCCAGGGCCTCCATAACGCCTGGAAGAGACTGGAGGAAAAGCCTTGGTCAGCTGGGATATTGTCCAGCAAAAGGGCAGGGGTTGGGGGCCAGTGAAACAGGGGAGGAAACCACAGCCTGAGCGGTCTCCAGGCAGGCTTGTGCTGTGCAGTTTCAACGTGAGGGAAAACTAAGCCACACTGGGTACAGCAGACAACTGAACATTAACCAGGGTGGAAAAGCCCCACGTACCCCTTCTTTCAGCAGCTACAGGCAGCAGATCATAAAAACAGCCTTGGCTGTGTCTGGGGGAGAACACGACTACAGAGAAGCAGTGCTGTGCTCAAACAATGTGCTCAGTAAAATCCAAGCTCCTCAGAAGAGGCTGCCAGCCAGATGCCAAATGATCTGAATATATCATGGCCACTAAACTCAAGTCTTTGTAGACCTTGAAGCAGCACCTTGGCTCCTCTTGTTTTGCAAAGCCCATGCATACATACAGCTACACATACAATGCTTTTTTAAAAGCCATAGTGAAACCACAATGTCTTTTCTGACCATCTATTGGCTTCATAAGACTGAAGGAGATTAAAATATACACAAAAGAAGTAGCTGGTATATTCTAAAAAGAAACAGACAAAACATACCATTACAGCCCAATAAAGCAAACATCTCTAGAAAATGTCAAGAGGCCAGAACAATGCTGTTTGGAGTTCTATCCAGTCTTGGAGAACTGTTGCCACTTTTTTTTTTTTTCTCTTTTTTTTTTTTTTTTCCTTTTTTTTTTTTTTTGGAAAGAGAAAATCCATGGCCATAAACCTGAGGTTATGGAAGGAACTCTCAGAAAGAGCTGAATTTATTTAAGAGAGAAAAACAACTGAACTGAAAAGCATAACTCCTCTCTGCTAGGTGTTACTAGGTCAACATGAGAAAAACTAACATCATCTCCACAAAAGGAATAGAGAGAATTCCACAAGAAGTCCCCAGTCTGGGAGATCTTACTGAGCTTATTCAGTACAACTAATGCAATTGGTAGAAGTGCTGAGATTCTCTTCAAGAGAAAAAAAAAAAGGGGAAAATATATAAACTAGATATTTGGGATGAGCAATCAGGGTATTCCGGACAGACACTGTTGTTAAATACAGCTGCTTACCACAGTTACTCTACTGCCTGCTCTGTGCTTTGCTCTTCAAGTCCTCCCCTGTGTGCAGGGGATCTGCTCCAAGGAAAGTTTCACACAGTGCTATTTGTAAGGGTTTGCACAGACAGCCTTGACCCTGGTGCTTCTGACCACTGTGTACCCCTCTTTTACAGCACTTTCTCTGCAGCAGACCTCTGAAACAGACCCTTTGAGAGGCCATGGGCAGTCATATGCAGCAGGCGCTGTCCTCTGGGACACCCTAATCCATCACGGCTTCTTGGGGTCGCTGCTGTCCCTGGCCATGGCTCCCCTGCATGCTGTCAGACACTCTCAGCAGCTCACCAAAAGCCACAGATCCCGTCAATCCAGCCTTCACACAAGCCCGGAGCTCCTATAGTTGGAAAGCATCAGCAGCTCCTTAAAAGAAGCAGTAAGAGTCACTGTGGCACACGGCACTGTTGGAAGAGCCATATCCCTTCCATTTAAAGGGTGCTGCTTGTCACCCTTTCCATTCCTCTGCCCTTGGCAGAACACGCACACGGGCACCATGTCCTGTCCACAAAATACTCGGCTGCAGTTCATGTCCCCACACTCTTTCCCGTATGCAAAATATCCCATCCATTTAAATAGGAGGATTATAGGAGTAGGAGGGAGCTTAGCACAAACAATAGCTGTGATCAAACCCGGCGCGCACGAGTGAGTTGTGGGAAGTGCCAGACGCATCAAAGATGGCAGGTGCTGCTCTTGCTTGCGAGCTATTTATACTCCTGGAGTCACTCTACAAACACTTCTTGCTTCAGTATGCTTGTAGGATTCCTTTTCAAAGGGAGAGGAGAGGTGTGGAGTACGAAAGCATGGGCCAAGTCTGTAATTCTAAAGATAACAGAATTAGGTCTTGCATAAAAATCCCACTATAATATACAGAGGAGTAGCCTGACAAGACCAGTTTCAAAGTAGGGAATCGCAACAAACAAGGAAATACATAACCGATGGGGGGAAAGATACAGAAGGGGTGGAAGGGAAACAAAACGTTTTTGTCTTGGAAAATACTAACCTTAGAGATCCAGGCTCTGACAGGATTTTGTCTTTTATTTTGTCTTTTACTTTTTTAATGAAGGAATCACTGCCTCCCACTAGAGGCAAATATATTTGGTAAACAAGACTTGGCTGCTTTCTTCTGAGGGCTGAGTGATGAACACGCCCAACAGATGCATTTGGGGGGTTTTGGCCCCAGGGTGGGATCCCGGAGCTTCAGCTGGCTCAGGGCTTCAGAGGGAGCTGGGAGTGCTCCTTGGGCCCCACACTGGCCGAGGGGATGGCCCAGGGCTGCGGCCACGGTCATCCGGCACAGGAGCCTGCTCTCACACGCTCCCCGAACCACCGCAGCACCCAGGCACAGCAGGAAGGCTTTTGAATTCCACTGGAAATAAAAGCTGAAACCCACAGAGCACAGGCCATCCAGGGACATTGTCAGAATCAGTCCCAGCACCCTCAGCTGATGTGAGACGTTGCAAAGCCCAGGATTAATCCCTCACACACTCTCCTTGAACTGGGGAGGAGCAGAGATGTCACCACAGTCTGAGCCCTGCATCCACACTCCAGCACCCACACTGTGAGCACGCAGGGAGCTGCAGCCCGCGTGCCCTTTCAGAGATAACACCCCCAGCGCTGCCACCCTCACTCATGTGCCTCTGGAAGTGATGGTTTGCAGAACTGCTATTTCTGACGCAGAATTCCAGTTGTGAGCGTGTAACCATGGAAAGGTTAGCACCCACGTTATTTACATCTCAGCTCGGAGGCACTCACAAAGGTTAAAGAAAGCAAGGCCAGTTGAATGTCACCTATTTTTTGTAGTCTTCATCGTAAGCCTTTTAGCCTGGCACATCTCTGTTAAAATGAATGAGAACTGTGCTAAAGCTGGAAAATTCACCAAAAATCATCCTCCTCGTGTTTTGTTATTACAGCCATGTAGTTTTCAATTGCTCCTCAGACACAGTTCTTGTAGGCACGAATTGCATCACTACCAATGATTTTTCTTGAAGTACCAAGCATCACTGTCACTGTGTCATAACTAAGGCAATAATACAACTCTCAGAAGAGATTCAGGGAAATAAAGCAGATCTGATTAGCAAGCATCTTCTTTAAAGCAAACTACCACAAGTCATTAATCATAAAAGTTTCTAATTTCAGAAATGAGTTAACTGAACTTTAATGAGACAAACAGCCTTTAAAAGCTGCCACCATGAGACTGTCTGCATTAAACTGGGAGAGTGTTGTAAAATGACTGATTTCATTACCAGTCCCAGGAAGCACTCTGCCAGAAACAGCTTGAGGAATCTAAAAAATCTCCAAATTTCTTTCAAAAGTCCTGCTTATTTGTGGTACTTGGTATTCCAGGACATCCACAGTACATTTGCATGTGGAGCTGAGGTCACCACCATAGTACAACAGCAGACAATGTTATAATTAGTGGAGCAGATTGCGTGCCATGTTCCGAATGGCCTCAGCTGTCACCCTCGCCGAGGAGCAGGGATGCAGTGACCCCTCAGCAAGAAGGCAGCTGGAGGCAGAGAGCTCCTGAGCACCCATCTCATGCATGATGCCCTTGTATTCCCACCTGGCCTTCCCTCCAGCTTCTCAGCCCATCAGTAACGAGTTGGGAGGGAGAGGAGGAGACCAGGAGAGGGCACAGAAGGGTTGGTGATGGCCACGGCACATCCTCCCAGTGTCCAGGCTGATAAGGTCTCTTCCAGACCAATATTTCTGTGATTATTGACCTTAGGACACCAACATGGATGCATGCATTTGAATCCAGTATAAAAAAGATAAACAGATTGTTTTTGCTGGGAAACTGCTCCTTCCTGAGTGTAGTGTTGGAGCAAAATCCTTGCACGCTTGGTACAGAAAAACTCATGGATATCAATTACTGAAGACCCACTGCAAATAAAAATATTGGCACTAACAACATGTTAGTCATTGTGGAAAACAGTCAAAGGGGAGGGAAGCTTGATATCATTGTCACATTTGGGCTAAGCAGAAAGTTGCTTTGAATGGGATCGAAGTTTTCCTGGGAAGCATTCAGCTATAACACACTGCAAGTGAAGCACATGGCCCTGGAACCATCCTTGTTTCAGAGCTACACCCGCTGGCCTTCCTGCAGACAGATGCTCACAGGCAAGTGACTTCTGTTGCCTTCTCGTGACAAAAGCTGGAGCAGACAGATTGTTGTGCAAGGCACAGGCTGGGTGCTGCTCTGGGCAAATGACAGCCCCATCCTGCCAGGGCAGGCAGGCTCAGGGCTGCCAGAGCCCTGCTCACACTCGGCTTCACAGGCACCTCCCTCCCTCATCCACAGCCTGGCCAGCACCCTGCCTGCCCCCCGCCCTGTCCCCTGGGCCTGGCACTGCGACCAGCAGCTGCCAGCTCGGGGCACAGCTTCTGCTNCGCACAGGCAGACCCTGCTTCTGCTCCACGAGGACCAAATCACCCCAGCAGCCGCACAGGCAGACCCTGCTTCTGCTCCACGAGGACCAAATCACCCCAGCAGCCGCACAGGCAGACCCTGCTTCTGCTCCACGAGGACCAAATCACCCCAGCAGCCGCACAGGCAGACCCTGCTTCTGCTCCACGAGGACCAAATCACCCCAGCAGCCGCACAGGCAGACCCTGCTTCTGCTCCACGAGGACCAAATCACCCCAGGCAGGCTCTGCTCTGCTCTGCAGCCACCTCCACTGCAGTGCTGGCCCCTGTGGCTTCCACTGCCCCAGCACCGGGCTGGACACGAAAGCCTGGAGTGGTCAGTGGCCCGTCACCGATCAGAGCAGTCCCTGAAAAGCACAAAGCCCAGGCCATCAGAGATGTGCAGGGACTGATGCTCTGTTCTGCGGACGAGCCGGCCCTGCCGAGTGCCAGACCTGCAAAGGGATTGGGATCAGCAATCCGAGTGACTTCATCCCTCTGTAGTTAAATGAATTTGACAATAAGCTGTTTAAGAACCTTTTTACTGTGTTAATCAGTACAATGTAGTGTCATATTTGTTTTTTTCACTAAAAGATAATTAAGGGAAACAGCAGCAGGCAATAACTTGAAAAAAGGGAATTGAATCAACCGAAAACTCCCTTCCTTGAGCAAAAAGTTAGGTACACCTGTGTTTACTGACATCTAGTGTGGCAAGGTAATGCTTCCTGAGAAACAATTCAACTTCTCTTCCTGACAGTGAAGCACTGAGAACAATTTCCATTAAGAATACCTGGAAGAGCTACTTCTCCCTGAAGGAGGGATGAACTGAGAGCTCTTCACTAACGACTTGTGATTCATTTCCCCACACCTCCGGTAATGAAGTACTGTTGTATTCTCTTCCACGAGTGAAGCACCTACTCCTTCATCTCCAGGGCTATGCCCAGTACACAATTTCAGGTTTTTCCCTTTCCTGACTTAGTCAGAGCTTAAAAATGCCATCACACTTATCTGGGTAGCTTTGATGCCCAAGAAAGGCAGGTTATTTCTAGAAGAAATACTTGCCCTCCCGATTCACTGTTTCAATTGTAGTGGGAATTCAGGATGATCATCAAGGACATTGGATCACCACCCACCAGCAAGAAATTAAGGCTGGAAATTGCTGAAAAGTCGTATGGCCAAATACAAGAAGTTTTGAGCAACCTTGTCTTTTCCTGGAGCTACCCAGAAAGTAACACAGAGCATTGCCATACCAAGAAAATATTTTATGGCTTTTTCTTTGTTATCCAGCAGTTCTGAAGTAGCTTTTTGTGGCCAGTAATCCTCTCCTCTGTCTGAAGGTCAGTTCACGCTTACACAGGCAAGGTGCTTCCCACACTCCAGAAAGAGCCAAAACTCATTTCATGAGGTCTGTGCAGCACAACTGCAGGAACTGAAAGCTCTGCCCATGCAGTCGTTACCCACAGAGGAGAAGCTGGTGCCTATTCCTTCCCTCAGAACTATCATTATTCCAAATGCTGTCAATATATTTCTGCTTGGTTGTATAGTCATGAAAGATCATGTTAATTCTCCTGCTTCACTGGATGTGCTGAGCCCATCCCAGAAAACTGGATGAGGATGAAGCCCTGCTGCCCACTGCCGTGCCAAATTAGTGGGTGTAATTCTTCATGTTCCATCACGTGGTTCAATCAACATTTTGCTGGCTGGCTGACCTCCCTGGGAGTGCTTCTGGGCCAGTTCATCCCTGTGCTGGGATTTCTGGAAGGAGGTGCAATTACATCTGGAATGTCAGTAGCTGTTCCGCTGCCTGGGATTCAGGCTTGCTCTGTGCCTGGCAAAGGCGAGGCCAGAAATGCCCTCGCCAGGCTGGGATTTATTTTTAATTCCACGACGGCCTCTGATGTTGAACATCGGCTTCTGGAGAGCTGCTCCCGTTGTGTCTCGTTCATCACACGGGTCCAAAGCTCACAGCGTTTGCACAGCTGCTCCTGGAGCTCCCAGCCTGGGCAGGAGCAGTCCCAGCTTCATCTCCCCCCAGCTACCATTACTGGTGCCATCCTTCTGACTTACAGGAGGGGAGGGCTCCATCCTGGTGGCTGATACTGCTTACTGCTTTCCCAGCTCTTCACCCAAACTAGATGTCTTCATTCTAGGCTGCAGACTCGTATAAATACACAGAAAACAAAGCTCTATCCAAAAATTTTGGTATTTTACAAATTCCCCATTTGTCTCTTCTGTCTCTTTCCCGTTACACCCTTAACTAGACACTAGGACAAGCAGGGCTGGACCCATGCTAGGTCTGAACCATATAAGCCTTTCAGTTTTAGCAAAATGCCATGTCTAGAGCAAGAAGATGCTCTAGAAGGACCATACAGGAGCTCAAGAGATGCTGAACAGGTCAGAAGAGCATGGTCTGTGTTCCCAGATGTCACAACCATCCAGGCCCGAGGTCTGGCCCATCTCAGCATCCTCCCCGTGTTCTATTAGTGATGCCTTTGTCACTGCAGAATAAACAGCAGTGATCAACTCTCATAAAAGCCTCTTGTTCTGTTCCCTACACCCCTTCCCATCTTCCTCCAGCCACACATTAGCCACTTGCAAATGCAGACCTGTGTCTGCTGGGCAGCAGAGCTGGGGCCCCGAGGATGCTGCTGGAGACTGGGGAGGCTCATGCCCATGGAGCACAGAGGTCCCCTGGCCCAGGGAAACACGCAGCGTTTGGCAGCTGCACAGCCCTGAGTGCTCTTTGTTAGCTGCTCTTCGAGGGTTGGATTGTATGAAATATTAATTACTATTCTTTGGTAATTCTTTGGGAGGTCTCAAACGTCCTTTCAACCACAAATCAAGCTGAAGATACAAGATCTGTTGCAGAATGATGCAGCAAATAGAAGAAGGAGTAAAAGCCTTACTCTGTCCCATGCAGGGCTGTGTTTCCTTTGAGCAGCCCCGTTTTGTTGGGGCAGAGACAAACCCACCTTCTGTATGAATTGGCAGGGGTTTGTGGCAGGCACCAGGCTCCTCTCTCTGCACAGGACACCTGGGTCTGCTCAGCACTGGGGGTGTGAAGTCTCTCTGGTTTGAGCTGTTCGTAGCTTTACATCCCCTGACTCCTGCTGCCAGCAGGAAAATCCCAGTTGTACCCATGAGGGGAAGAACATGCACGGAGGGAGGGAAAGGTGCTCCTGTGAGGGGTGGTGCTCCTGTGCTAGCTGGGGGAGAGGAGGAAGGAGCTGCCTGTTCTCTCCTTCATCTGATGCTGGAGCTCAGCAGCCACAATCAGCTCTGTATTAGGGTTTTTAATGGGCTAACTACCTGCCATGCAGGCTGGACCTGACTTTCAGGTACCCTAATCGTGGAGATGAAAGAGGGTTTTTCTGTCCATCTGTGTCTAAGGGAGTTTTGGATCCATTAGCAATTATGATAATGGATCTCCTTCCAGAGAATTAATTGCTCCTTTGCCCAAGTCATAGACAAGTTTGCTGTAAAAATTAATTACTTGGCATATACAATACGTTTAACAGTCAAGTAATAAGCTAATTTTCAGAGAATCCACAGAGGGCCCCCCAGTTTCCCAACTTCTCAGAGTAGTTTCTGAATATCCAGTGGAAAGTCAGTTAGCTGTTGTTTTCTTGCAATTCCTTTCCCATGATATTTGACAGCCCCAGAACTCCTGACCTGCCACTTGACAGCTCCAGACCCAGCAAACAGCCCAGGAAAGTACAGGGGTGTTAAATTAAACCACATCTGCAAAAAAAACAGCCATCCCAGCCAAACAATTCCCTCCTCCCAGACACGCTGATGCTTTCCCAAGTGGCAGCATGCATTATGTCTGAAAATGGATGAGGATGATGCCAACAAGCAGTGGAGGATCAGGATGGGCAAAGCACACTGCTCTCCTCTCTCAGTTCACATCCTCCTCCCGGGAGGATTCCCTGTCACACCAGTGGGATGTACCCAGGGAAGGACAGGGACAGCTGTATTGCCAGAGGATCGCCCAGCTCTAAACCCCTCAGCTTCACGTCCCTGTCTGGTTCATGGATTTGGTGTTGCTCTCCCCACATCCCATGGGAGCACCCCACAGAGGTGGCTGGTCCAAGGCAGAGGGGATCACGCTGTGCTTTGCTGTCTAGGATGGCTTGAGCTCCCACCATCACCTCGTCTGTGGGAATCTCTGCTTTCTGCCCAGCTAGTGGGTGTTGTGGCACCTGCAGCCAGCCAATATTTTGCAACCTCTGCTGTTTTTGCCAATTTTTTTGGAGCTGACCAAATTGTTCAACAGCAAAGGACAGCAGGTTCGCAACAAGGCTTTTTTCCTTAGGAAAGCAGACTTAAAATTTGCATAGAATGTTTGCAAGCAACCTAATTAGCTCTCCTGAACAACCTCCCACCCATCAGGTAGCCCACAGTGATTGATGCTGTGTGCTCCTCTTGCCTGCCCCAAAAGCAGAGTGAAACAGTTTTACTGATACTAGCACAAAGATGTTGGTTTAGAACAAGATCTGAATCCTTCTGCCAAATGCCCACAATAAACAAAGCTAAATGCTTTCTGTGCATGCAGGATCACAGGACAGCTAGTCTACCCAGGTCTGTAAGATGACCACTTTAAAAGAAGGGGGATGCTTGGCCATTTTTATTAGTGTTTAGTGCAGCTATTTGCAGCCCCTGCAAATTTCTGTCAGTACCTTAAATATTAAAGGTCTTTTTATAGCCCTCACGAACATATGCAGCACTTTGCACGAGCCCCATACAAAGAGATGCAAAGGGGTTGCACTTCAATAGCAGAGCTGAGCCGCTGGGCAGATGTAAATGAAAGGAGACAAGCTGGCAGGAGAGCACGGGCGGCAAGGACAGCAGCCTCCCGGGGCAGCTGGCCCCAGCAGACCTCCTCAGAGCCACTACAGGGCTCGGGATGTTTGTTCCTACTCATTTAATGAGAGCTGAGCCTCCAAATATCAGCGTCAGAAACCTCAGGCTCGCTGTGACAGCGCCACAGAGGCTGCGTCCAAAAGCCCTGCCCCAAGGATGGAAATCCCTCCAGCAGCACAGGAGGAGTCGGTGCTCAGCTCCCGTGGGCGTCAGTGGGAATAGCCCGAAACTAATGCTGAGCATGTTTGGAGGGAAAAAAAGAAAGCCAACAGCACCTTCCTTATAGTAAAAATTGCAATTTAAAACTTCTCTTTGCTGATGGGTTTCATGACTACTTTGCTAGACGCAGATGTTTTTAGCAGTAAGACGATCCGCAACAAATCAACAACCAATCTAAATTGTTAATATAACCTCACTTTAGGAAATTAATCTGTTTTAAAAGTACAGAACAGTCCTGGCTCAATTATTTTCTTAACCTTCTCGGTGTCCTTGAGTGTGCACAATCCATACAAGGAAACAACATTTTTAATTTCTTGTGGACATATGTTATACAACCTCACAGAAGAATGCTGGAAATGATCATCTATGAAGAGCATGGGGCTTCCATCTGGCACCGTTTTGATTTGAGACTGACAAAAATATCTAGCAGAACTGCACAGAAAACACTGAGATTGCTAATGGCCCAAATGGTGTCTTCTGAGGAAGAAGGGGGGAAGAAAAAGAATAAAGATAATGAAAATCAGACAATCTGCCAAGAGACATTAAAAATAGAGAAAGGGAGATTTGTGGTTTGGGTTGTCTCTCTTTTTCCCCCCGTAGTGCTGTGAGTGTGCTGGTTCCTGCTGCACGGAGCCACACAAATCTTTTCCTCAAGTTTTATTCTCAGGAGGTGGGGAAATCACAACTGCCAAAGGCAGACAGGTCAGGATTAAGAGCAAGAAATATGTTGGTTTGGTCCCAGAAAATTCAGTAGCAAAGAACCCCACCAGAAGCATTCTGTTCTGCTTTGGCTTATGCCAGATGCAATTGAAATTTTCATCCATTTGAAACAAAACCATAAACAGTATCAGTTTAATAGAGAATTAAACATAAAATAATAATTTTAAAAAGGTAGGGAAAGAGAGATCACATGGGAAATTGCCATGTCCTAGTACCCAGAGACAACTGCTTGAACTGGATCCTGAGTCCAGAACAATTGAAAACAAACAAATATGGCCATATAGCTTTTAGCCCTCGCAGGAGAAGGTTTTACAGCTCTGTGGTTCGAGACAGAGAAGGGCCTTTGGAGAAGTTTTCACAGCACTCTGCCTCTTGCTCCTGTCCAGCCAGCTGCAATTTTATGTGCCAGGAAATTGATTAATGGGCTACATTTCTCACATAACAGAAAAAAAATTCTGCAAAAAATAACTTCTTGCAGTGAAAGCAAGTGTGTGGGCTGCACCATCAAACTTCTGCAGACTTCCAAACGCCAGCCAGACTGGCAAGACCTTTTACTGTAACCCAGGATATTTATTTCTGAGGAAACACTCAGATGTATTTCATGATGGGGCTTTAAAAGGAAGAGCAAGCTGCTTTCCTGGGACTCCAGCACGCCTGTTATGGCCTGTTACTGCCACTCTGCCGCGGGCTGCAGTCGTGAGAACTTTTTGTATCTTCTGAGGGATTTTACTACGTTAAGACTCCGCTCTCCAGACGGAAAACATCTGACAAAGCAAGCCTGTGCCATGAGCTGCTGGTGGGAAGGAAGGAAGCTCTCCTCCCTTGGTGCTCCAGGGGTCCAGGATGAGCAGCGTGCTGTCCTTTCATCCCCTCGCTGTGCCTGGCAGCCTCCACCAGCAGTGCTGGGAAACAGATCTGCCCCTTGTCCTGCTCTTTGCTCTGACATGCTGCCGGATCCCAGGAACAGGAATCTCTAGTCCAGGATGCTGCATGTGCCCCTCGTGGACCATTTGCTCCACCCTCACAAGCAGGAGTTAAACCAGCCAGTCACTCTGGGAGCAGCATCCTCGCTCAGCCTGAGCTGTGTGTTTGCCCCGCAGCATCTCCCCATCCCATCCCCTCCCCCAGGCACTGGCTCTCTCCCCCTTCCCACTCCACGTGTGCCCTGCCTCCCGCACAGGGGCTCAGCACAGGACATTCAGTGCCCTCACGCCAGCTGCACGCAGCTGAAACAAGGCAAGCCATCGTTGAACGGGGGAGGTGCTGCCCAGGCTCCCTGCTCTGCCACCCTCCCCTCCCAGCTGCGGGGATCCAGCTGTGCTTCCTACCCAGGCTGCCCATCATCATCCTCTCCCTGTCCCCGGACAGACCTGCCTGCACTCCTGCCATGCACACATTTCTGTGTCTGGGGAACATCAAACATGCTTTGCAAGCCCAGTTCATGCCGGAACAAACCCCTTTAGCATCCTTTCCTTCAGCAGCATTTCCAGGAATGGCACAGAGAAGTGTTTGAGGGGTTTTCTGTGCTGCTGTTTCCATCACAAACCCACCCAGGGCCTTTGGCTGTGCCCCTGCCTTATCACAGCTGGGCAGTGGGTCAGTATCTCACCGGCACAGGGGGTGAAACACCTCGAGAGAGCTGAACTGAAAGCAGCTTTATAACATCCCAGCACCGTTCTCAGAGCCTTAGCTGCTCTGCCTCGGAGAAGATATTTCCCAGACTGCAGGTGTTGCTTCAGAACATCCAAGGAAATGTAGACAAGCTTTAAGCATTATGTTTAAAGGAAATATTCAGCTGTTAAATGCCTCAGCTGTCTACCTCTCTGCAGAGAAGGATGCAAATTTCTGAGTCTAGGCAGTTTCCAAAAAAAGGCACATTTCTGTCTGGCAGTGTTACTGTTGAGTTCCAAGAAATATTTCTTTTTCTCTGAGATCTGGTAAACTCAGTCCAGAGGAGAATTTTATCTTAAAATAAACTAATTTTTCATTTGGCTCAGCTTGACAGACCCTGCACCTCTACCATCCAGCCCCCTAGAAGCTCTTACTTGTAGACATATTCAGGTCACAGAAATGTGGGAAAATGCTGTAAATCAGGCATGGCACTGAAGGTGATGGAGCCTTGCTTGTCGTGACACTGGAAAAAAAAGCTCTAGCCAAGCAGAACAACACTGAAGGTGTGTTGGTAGAACTGCCACACAGTGGTGTGGAAGGGGGAACCAAAAAAGCAAGACTCAGAGCAGTCTGGTGCCAGTTTTGGCACCAGAGCACCCACAGCTCTGCTGCCCAGCACATCCTCTGTCAGTCTGTGCCACCTTCCTTTTGCTGTACAGTTGTGGCAATAAAAGCGAGCAATTCTTATTTCACCGCGTGCAGTTCCTGATTTTATAGAGCTATAGATTAGATTTATATGGACTAAATGCTGGTAGATCCTATATATCTCCCAATGGTTCCTCAAGGAGAACAAATGCCTTTGAGATCTCTGAATGAACCTGCTTTAGGACTAGAGTCATGAGGCTGCAAAGACCACGCACAGCATGTTACTGAGGTAAGATCTTACAGGAAAAAATCCTCCGAACTGTGTGAAAACAAACTTCTTAATTGGTGAAAACCACAGTTGGGAAACATCCCAGGCAGCTGTTCTTCAGCTGGAGCCCCGCCAAGTCTTATATATCAGCTTTGAGCTGAGAACAAGTGTGATAAATTCCCGCCAAGAGGGTAATGTTTTTGAGTTATAAGCACCTAAAAATAGTCATATGTAATGAAATTGCCTCCTCAGCCGTAACTGCTGTAAGGGTATAATGCACCATGTCCCCCCAAAGCCCAGGGGCCCTGCATCCTGCTGAGTCAGGGCACCACTGGCCCGGGGTGTCTCTCACCTGCGCTCGTCAGGCTGCCACAGGCTGGGAACCATCACCAGGGAGGGGTCCCACCCCAGGGAGGGGTCCCACCCCACTCCCCACCCCAGCCATGGCTCAGGCAGGGGCACCCACTCCAGCTGCAGCCAGGGCAGCAACGCTTGCAGCACCAGTTCCACGGGGACAGCACGGGATGATCATTTCTAAACATTACCCTTTCAGCACATACGGAAAGCTCAGTCTTAATCTCATAACATTTGCAAGGAAATCTTTTTAATCAGTAATGAAAGCCAAACATTATCCAGCCTTTATTGACCTGCAATAACAGAACACTGCTGCTACATTTCCCCTGTGCCTCTGCACAGGTTCATTTGACTCGATCTGTGGTTGGTGTTTATTCTTAGCTCACAAAGCTCAGTTTATATTATTGATTTGCTGTATTTCAGGTTCAATCCCTTGGTGCCCCTCAACCTGAATGAATTAAGTCAGAAAGAGTTAACACCTTTACTTCCAAGACTCAAACACGCTGGTGGTTTGTGTAACCCACACATCACTCTGCCAGTGTTCAGCACATTAACTGGGAAGTGCCAAACGCTGCAGCAATATCGGTATCTGCAACAGCAAAAGTATTCACAAGTGGGAGTTTGCTCCCAGCAAAGGAAAAGTGATGTGTTCAGACGAGGAGAGTGAAAAGGCACAGCAGAGAAATCCACCAGGGTGGGAACAGTCCTTCCTCACCAACAGTCCTTCCTCACCTTCCTCACCTCACACACTGGTTGATCACCCTGCGTGCAGGAGCAGCCCCTGCAGCATCACGCCGAGGTCATGGTTTCCAAACCCTTTTTCCCACCTCCTGTTCATTTCAGGTACACTTGGCCCACACGTTAGATGGGAGTGCTTGGGGGCAGGGGCTGCCACTTCATCTGTGGTTCCATGACATTTGCTCACCATCTCTCAGTGCAAGGACTAAGGAGCATCCACTGGAAGTAGCAGATAGGAAGTTCAGACCCAAGAAAACCCAGCAGTGATGTGTGCAGTCATCACTCCCCTAAGGGCTGCATGGCACAAGCCCATTCCCTTGGGCTTTCTGCACTGGGTGAGCCTTTCCAAGAGCATCCACCTCCTCTTCAGAAGTGACTCTCCCAGTGTTTATTTTCAGCTTAGAGGAACCCAAAGCCACAGTAATTGCTATACAATTTCCACGTTATTTTTCTCCCAACAGGTTGTATCCCTGAGGACATGACAAGAGGAGCTTCGAGAAGATTTAATAAGTAGCACAGAGAGGGTAGGAACAGACTGGATGACATCCTTATCTGGAGAAGCTATGGAAAAATTGTCCCAGGTATGTCAGCTGCATGAAAATGTCATTTCTCTCGCTCCTCAGAGCACCAGCTGGGGGCAGCCACAGGAGCATCTGAAAACTGCATGATCAGAGTGAGCTGGGAGAGCGCATACAGAGATGCCACAACTGCCTTTATTTTCCCTTCCCTGGGAGCTTTTCCAATGAATTTGAGCTAAAAACTTGCCTTATTGAGTTTGACCACACCCGTAACAGCCCCTGCTATGCACCTTAGGTAGCATTAAGCTTCCCACCTCCGGGATCCCAGCACCAGGGCTCCATGCCGAAGCCACCTCTCTGATCAGACAAGTTGTAGCCTTTCAAGGGCATTCTGGTGTAAAAATATACCTAAACAAGAAAATACAGCTGGAAAAGCAAACTATTGCACTAAAATATGGAGCCCAGGAAGAGAAGAAATGCTGGCTAGAGTGCAGACAGGAGAAGCTGGCTTCAATAGCAGGGATCTTGAAATAACTACTACAATGGCTCGTGTACCACTAATGTTAGCCATTAACCCCTTTTTTCCATGCAAAAGTCTTAAGCAGAGTGCTGCAGTGTCTGCTGGGTCCGTAATCGTGGTCTCAGCCCCCACTGCCTGGTGCCCTGGGGCATTGCACAGGCTCAGTTTCTCACAGAGTCGAGAGAGGGTGTGTGCAAACACGAATAACCAGCCTCTGCATCAATGCAGTTGCCTAGGTAAGGGGCCTTCAAAAAGGTTTGTGCTGGGGCTGCATGCCCAGCCACAGCAAATTTATAGTGACCACAGGGTGACAGAGCACTAAAATATTAAAGTCTTTGTATTGTGGTTGTACTTGGGGATTACTCAGCTGGCTCTGAAAAGTAGCTGTGACTCTATAAATAGTAAGTACTTTATCATTTCTTGCCCACTTTAAACACGCTGCTATATTTCAATCATGATTCAGAGTAAATCAGATTCCATGTGAGGTATGGTAGAAATGTTGTGTGCTCCAGAGGTGCACCCTAAGCTCGTATAAATCAGCACAGCTCCACTGATGTCGGAGGAGAGGATGCCAATTTCTGCCAGCTGCAGGTCTGCAGGGCAGTGTTAGTATTGCTCATGCAAGACTGAGATACAAGTAAGTAAACATCGAACACCAAAATATTCACTGTGGCCTTCCTGAGATCCCCTCAAAGCAGCTCTGTAAAAGTGCTTATCCCCTGTGACGCCATTCACTCCTATAAAAACATTAGAAGTGTTGTTTAGAGCTACTTAATATTTGCCATAAATCTCCATGCTATGTAACAGTACATTTTGTTTAGGAGTATTACCTGGAAATTAGAAACCCAGTGAGCCATTGATTTTTAAAATGCCATGGACCCAGAATTTCTTCACAACAGGATGCAAATAAACTCAAAGTAAATTAGTGCTTACCAGAGGGGAAAAGAGAACAGGATCTATATCCTAGGTAACATTAAGAAACAAAAGATTAATGAAACCCTCACTTGAAAACTCTAATGGCCAAGGAAGTAAAAAATGTACCCATAAAAGGTAATATTAATTGAGGAGCTATGGGGAAATACACAGCTGTAACAGCACAAATATATTTCCCTGCTCTCTGCAGCAGCAGAGCTTGCTGTGCACACCGTGTCCCTCTTGTGAGCTGGATTATAGCTGTCTTTTTAATGCACAGTTGCACAGTGTCTTGGGTCAGAGGGAAACAATAACTCATCCAGCCTGGCATTCCACATAACACGAGTCTCTGCATTCCACCCATCTGCCTCTACCTTGCACCCAGAAACTTGACACAGGCAATATTTTTTTGTCTTGGCCTCAGACAAGAGTTTTTGGGCTCAGACAAAGCGTTGCTGTATTTCCTGTGAGGATGACTGCGCTTGGTGTCTCTGAACGAGTGGAAACTCTTCTGTGTGGCTGCCTTCAAAGGACTGGGAGGTACCAAAAAGGTGGAAGCAAAGATTCATGTTATCCCATTTTCCCGAGTCCTGGTTTTCAAATACGCTCTGCTGGTGGCATCAAAGCCTCCAAGTCTGCTCCTGCTCTCACAGGAGAGTGCAACAGGCACAGACACCACACAGGTTCCCCAGACAGCACACTGACACGTCCCCACAAGGGTTAAAGCATCACCATGGGAAAGCAGGCAGCAGTGCTAAAAATAGAAAACAGCTACAAAAAAAAAAGAAAAAAACCCTTCAACTCATCTTAAATAAATCCATTTATTCCAGGGTTTCATAGAAACCATATAGCTGAAATTGCTACAGGATAATTCCTTATAAGCCTTATAAGAAATGTTGCTGTCCCACAGTCCCAGTACAAATCCTGGCAAGAGTATTGGAGATAACAGATTGGATGCCATGGAAACGGAGACAGACCTAATTTGAGCAGTAACCATTGCTGTTATTTATTTAATTCTGATAAGCCATCTAAATGTAGAATGACTAAAGGTTCCACTGTGCTAAAAATAGCAGCCTTGTAATATTTTAATTCGCAAATCGCTCATGTTTAACAATATTTTGGGCATCTGACATTAACATTTCTCGTGCACTTTTGAAAGCTCAACATCAACCCCGTTCTGTTTCGTTCTCTAAGAAGGAGAAGGGTGCCTTGTCCCTTGCTTCTAATATTAACGTTACTCATGAGGGATGCCTTCCATCAGCCCAGGCTTCTCGTGGGAGAGTGGGAGCTTGGATGCCCCTGCTGCCCTCTTGTCCTCCCCCAGGCTTAAAGCAAATGTTTGAAAGGAGGCAGAACTGGGCCATAGGAACCAAATTCTCCTCTCTAGATGATACTGAGGATCTTCTCTGATTGTTTGATCTCAACAACTCCACAAATAAAGCACCTCCTGAGGCACATCACTTCTGAGCTGGCTGATAGCTCCCATCTGTTCTTGCAACCCTGCCTCCATTTCCTGAGCTGGAGATGCAAAAACCCACAGGTGTAAACTTGCAATTTCTGTGGCTTTGGGATTTTACAGGGCTTCCAAAATGCCTGGAAACAGAGGAGAAACTGCCTTTGGGATGTCAGTACCACTGAAGGACCAAATTGAATTTCCTCCTGTCTCTGGCTATGCCTTTCCCCTTGTAATCTTCACTGTTTCCACAGCAGGAATAACACCTCCGTTTCTCCACTGGTCTAGATTTTAACCTTAAAGTGTGAATGCAGCTGTATTCCCTGAGAGGTTGTACACAGCATGTACAACAAATAAAATCCTAGATGTGATTTTGTTCTCAGGAATCCTCTGCTTCTTGGTCTCCTGCCTCCAGAGGGATCGGGAGGAGCCCTGTTCCTGGTTCCTCCCGCACGATCCCTCCTGTAGGGAAGGTCCATCTGCCCGAGCATCAGGCACTCCCCACTGCTCAGCACACCTTCCTCAGAAACTTCCCTGTTCTCTGACACCTGCCTCAGTTTTTCATTTTCCCACCTTTTGAGCTGGGGATTCGTGCTGTGGCAGGCAGGGATGGAGCAGCTGCTGGCAGCACTGTGCCGCCCAGAGAAGCCCAAAGCATCCTCTGAGCTCATGAAGCCACGAGACTGGATCCCCTTGCCAGTTAAACCAAAGAGTGCCGATGGCATCAACGCAGCAGTGCCAGGGGAAAGCAGATAAAGATCCTGGCCCCGATACTTAATGGGAGTCTGGGTTTTGTACAGAAAGGAGGGAAATGACCAATACTGTGTTTCACTCTGCAAGCAGCTGTGCTGAGCCTTTCCTCTCTGCAGCGCAGGGCTGAAGGGTGAGTTGTCAGTGTTGTTTTCTTCAGCGGTTCACAAGTAGGACTGCAAGAAAGATATTCTGGGCAAGAATCAAAATGAATAAGAATCGCTTTCAGGATCTGTCACAACTAGAGCCAGCATATATTTAGCTTCCATTGCTCTGATTTAGAAACAGGGAGCAATGCTGGGATATTTATAGACTTCAAAGACCTTTTTCAATGGATTGCAGCTTGCAAGGTTCCTGCTGGGATGGACAGGCACTGATACTCTATATTAGTATACAGTGGTGTACCAGTCAATCTATATGTGGCACAATAAGACTGGAATTATTTTGAACAAGCACAGGTTGCAATTACAGCTTTTCACCATTTCCCTGACTGTGCTACAGGACTGTTGCCAGTTGAAGGCTTTAATGGTTAGCAATTACTCACAGAAGTGAAGGGTTCATTCATCAGCTGGGGTTTAATCTCAAGAATGATATGACTGCACAGTGAATGCTGCACAACAAGCTGCTCTGTTATCTGGGTAAATGAGATCTTGATGGGCAGGCTCAGGATGAAGAATCAGACATAGTATTTCCCTCCAAAAACCTGTACAAGGCTTCTAACAACCAAGTTTTAGCTCTTACAGGAACAGTTTCTAGTCCCACTTTCCCAAAAGCAAAAGTTGTAGGAGGTAGAGGGCACGTGTGATCTCACATCCTGGTCAGCTCTCTTTTCTGATTAGAGTCTGCAAAGATGTTCATCTTCTGAAGAGTATCCAAAGGCTGCTGTTCATAAAGGAAATCTCTTCTGAGTTACCCAACTAACAGCCAGAAGTAGCTTCTAAAAGGATTTTTGTTCAGACAGTCTCACAGCGCGATAAAACACTGATTATTCATAGATAATAGGAAGATGTTGAATAATTTCAAACTGAGATTTCACATAATAGGTATCTCAGACTGTCTATATTTAGCCACCCAAATCTATGCTTAAACTCCTACGTAAAAATGGCCAAAAGGAAATCGGCCATTTGGAGCTGGTGGTTACAGCTCATATTATTATCAGTATGAATTTGTTGGTACCATTTAATTTTTCCTTTCTCTTTCTAATCCTCCTCCTCTCTGATCCTAAGCTTCTTCCCCACTGTCTTCTCTGCCTTTTAATAAGGACACGTGAAAACTACACTTGGCTTGGAAGGCACTTGGACAGCAGCAGCTCTGAAAGACTTCGAACGATCCTCGAAAACTTCAGTGACCCTAAAAAGTCAACGTGGTCCCACTGCTGCATGTCCAGCTCCTTCCCTCTTCTTTGGAGAGCCCATCCACCACAAACTCATCTGTACTGACACCCCAAGATACCAGCGGAGACCATGGGTGGCCTATCAACCAATCCATTGAATTAAACATAATATTGTGTCCTAACTTTAAATAGGCAGATCTGTGACTCTGTGGACTTCAAGGGACTTGTCTGTACACACCAGTGCACGCAAGATGAGAACACTGTCACCAACACACTGCTGTTCAACACCAAAACCTTTGGCCACCCACTCCCTGCTTCAAAGCTGAAGCAATTCCAGCAATCACAGCAGAGGACATGGGAAGAAATTGCTAATTCCCTTTAATTCTTGAGCTGCCCTTGACATTCAGCTGAAAGACATGAGTGTACTGAAGTAAGTGTAAATAAGTTTAACACATCAAGAGAATTGCTCCTAAAATTGAAAAATGTAGTCATCTGCTGACAACTCTCTGTTCTCTCCACACAGAGTCATAGCAGGGCCACTGTGACTGCAGCTACAGTCGAGTCAGCATTTTCATTATCACCTGCCATCTTCTAGGATTTATGTCTTGGCCATTAAAAAAAAAAAAAAAAACCAAAAAAAAAAGGAAAAAAGAGTTCTTGGCTGAAATTTCCACAGAAGCTTCTTGGGCCTGATTGCACCTCTGTACTCCACCTGGTCCCATCAGCTGCTCCTGCACAGCACGAGGATGAAACACTCCGGCATGGAATCGCTGCCGGTCGAATCACTTTGCACAACCAGGACTGACAAGTGAAGGGGCAAGAGATCAGAGAATCCATTCCAGCAAAACTGCTGCCGTTGCTGAGCATGAATTTCAAACGCCTGCCAGAGCTGGAGATATTTGAGTTAGCTTCCAGTACTGACGTCGGGCAAATGCCACCCCTGCTGTGCTGCGTAGCTCTGTCACAGAATCAGGCACGTTATAACCTGAAATCACAACTCTCAGGTTTGCAGTCAAGGTTTTGCCCTTAAAGTCAGCTCTGAAGGGCTTTGCTGTGTGTTTGCCTCCTGCTTGCAGCAGACAGGCAGGCTGACAGCTCCTTGGCCACGCAGTATTCACAAAGCTACTACCAGGTTTTAGAAACTGTTTGTAACAAATTATTCGGCTGCACAGGATAGAGCTGCTGAAGAGATTATTCAGTGGCTATCAGCTTAGCCACAGGAAGATGCACCTTTTATCAAAAGAGGGAGCAGAAGAACAGCCCAGTGCACATCAGCTGCATCACTCCCTCCCTCAGAAGCAGAGGGAGCTTTAGCTCAAGATTTATGTTCAGGTTCTCCAGCTGGCTCCGAGTCAGACCACAGACTCACTGCACTACATCAGCTGCGTGAATGTGAGAGCCACCGAGTAACACAGTGCGAGCTACACCAAGGCTCCACATTAATCACAGCTCTGCACTGCCAGACCTGCTGCTAAAGCATCTACTCACAGAGATGCTCCTAGAGACCATGAGTTCATTTGAAGAGTTCATTTTATACTCCTAATTCACATCCTACAAGCAGGTTGTGCCTGGTGGTAGCACATAATAAATACAACTCAGAGTGGCATAAATGAAACTGTCCTGAGCAGGGCCAGTTCACTGAACAGGTCAGCGTGGTCCTTCTCAACGTTACAGGAGCATTACATGACCTATTTGTGACCAAGCTCCCCAGAGGATCCCAGGGATGGAGGGAGCATTTTTCCACAGCTGCTTTTCCATCCCTCTCTGCACACATCAGCTCACCTGTGTCCTGTGGGGCTGCAGGAGCCTTGGGAAGCAGCAACAGCACCTGCCCTAGCTGCTCTCCTGAGCAGCCCCGGGCTGGGGGACTTTCAAGTCTTCCTACCCATGGCACAGCTGAGGTCTGTAAGAACAACCTTGCTTGGTGTTGTTTACGCACAGCCGCAATAAGCTTTGTGTTTTCACTGTTTTCTTTGTGCCATTTTTTCCCCCAAAGGAGAAGGGTTTATCCTATTGGTTCTCATGCAGTAGCCCTGAGTTCCTACATTTTGTTCAGTTCTTTCTTAACGTCCTCTCCTGCCTCATGAAGCCTTCAGAAGCACATCCCTTCCTCCACGACTGCTTCTTTCCCTCCTGTGCTCCAGCGTGGCTCTCACCTACCTTCCCATGACATTCAAATGGAAATGTGGCAGGCTAATCAACGCTCACAATATAACTTAAACGATCGACCAGTTTTCAGAGACTGTGTTTAGTTGTTTTTTATATTAAAGAAATTGAAGAGAAACAAAGATAAAATTTTAGACCTCAGAATACGTTCAGGTAAATGGCGCATGTGTAATTTCAACTAGAAAACACCTCACAGAAACTATTTATGTGAATGCTGGGTGTGCCTCAATGAGAAATGTAATTCATCTTTCCTCTGGGTTTTCCTAGCTAGAACTAAATATTGCCATTGGGATATTTTATGTTACATGGAAGAATGAATTTGAGTCTCAATGGGAGGCTTCAACATAGCAAAATACTTAAGCCCTTGTGTAACTTTAAAAGGACACGAATAGTCCCACTGAAGTCAATGGGATTTAATGCACATACTTTAGAGCCAAGTTGAATCCCGGCCTGAACAAATGTTGGTTTCCTCTTACAGAATTGTGTGACCTGATACCCTACTTCCATCCACAGCCCAGCTCTGCTGACTGCTCTCCATCGTGCACAGCCTAAACACTAAACCCAAATCCTGTCTCCCATGCAGCTTAACAGCACTCAATTTTTAAAAAATCATATTCCCCAGGCATCTTATCTTTTTACCTCCTTGTCTTGGGGTGACTACTAGGACACTCCTCTATTAGAAGTAGCACTTGATATGGCTATTATAAAATGAGATGCCAGGGAGAACTATTTGCCAGTCCATTTACTTTGTGCCCTTGTCAGTCATTAATGTATCATCACTGTCATTAGATGGTGGGTGCTCCTCCCTCTGACAGTGCTCCCTCTCCCACAGGTCCACAGGTTTTTTCTGTCAGCAGCATGTTCCTGCACAGCAGCAGGAGGCACAGCAAGGAATTAGAACACAAACACGACCCTGTAAGGACAGGAGCTCTCGGAGTGCAAGCTGCAGCCACAGGGAGTTGTACCTGCAGGGGCAGACACGGTTCTCGTCTTATTTGGGGGATGTCACTGGTCATGCTGAGAGCCTGGGTAGTGCTAAGGACAGGGCACCACGCCACCCGAGTGGCAGTCAGCTCCTGGCACTGCAGTCCCTGCACGGCACCTGCAGCGTCCCTCCCTCTCTCAGCGCAGCTGGACGTGAGGCAGGGCCGGGCGCTGGGGCCAGGAGAGGCTGCGGCACACCCTCGTCCCTCCTGCCGTGCCCCCAGCCCCCTGCTCCCTGCCTGACCACAGGGACGGGGAGGAGCAGTGTGGGGCAGGACCCCTGCTCCATGCAATCCACGCAGCGGGGTCAAACTGAGTCCAAAATTTTGTCATCCGAACCACAACTGAGCCTCACATTTCAGCAGGCTCAGGTCCAAGGGCTATAAATACCTTTAAAAATGGGGGGGGGAGGAGATGAACTCTCTCCCAGGGAGAGCAGAAAAGATGTGATTTAAATACTAAACTCTCATTGTCTCTGAAAGGTTTAGATCAACCTGCAATAGGATTTTTTTCTGTTGGTGAAGCTTCTCTGTACCCTTCAAATCAGCAGCATCAGAGAGAGGTTTAACCATGGACAACAGAACCTCACAGCTGTGTCAGACAAGAAGCTTCATCCTTACCCTCTATAGGAGGTTTTCCAAGTTTCTGTTACCAAAAAGGGAACAGGCAAGCTGAGCAAACCTGTTTGCTTGCCAATTTAAGGATTACAATTCAACTGAATGCTATGGCTCTGTGCACCAAAGCAACTAAAATATTGACAAGGCTACTTCCAGGACTGATAGCATTGCTAAAAAAAACCTGCAGTAAATAGGGCAATTGACTGGAAGCTAAAATGGGGTATGCTTTCTGGGCTAAAAATTCCTTCAGATATATTTATTAATTAATTATTCAATGATGACGTGCATAGTGCTGCGTAAATTTAAACATGAGACACTGCTGTAACTGCTTCTTGAAATTCTGATTTGCTTAAAATATTTAGTCCATTTTCATGTTAATTAAGGAGCAGTCAAGAAGGGAAGCCATGTATCTGTGAGAGGAAAAACAGATCTTCTCATTGAAAGGAGACTTGCCCCTTCCACCTTCCTCCTTAGCCAAAATCTTACATGACCTTATAAATACTCTCATGTATTTTAGCCATTTGAAGTAATCACAGCTACAGGACAGCACAGCCAGCACAGGTCAAGGGGTGAGGGATGTCAGCCGTGGTCAAGAATTAGAGGTAAGAGACAAAATGCAGTGCAACAGCTTCCAAAGGAAATCAAGCTGCTTGGAGCCTGCTGTGTTCCAAGCTAGAGTCTTTTGCTACTTCAGTAGCGCTAATTGTACATCTGGCAATGAGGATTTGAGCACAGAAGCAGCTCTCCAGTCATTTCTCAGTTGCAATTGTGACTGGCAGATGCCAGAGCTGGCTGACCAGCTGGGAAACAGCAGGTTTTGCCAACAGGATCAAAAGACTAATCTTTCTGAACACTGTGATATTATTAGTTTTGAGTTCCAGGTTTCGGGGGCTCAGGATTTTCATCTCTGTGTTGCAGTTCTCCATCTGTTTGCCACCCCACCCACCCTCTTCCTCAGGCAACAAATAAAGTCATCCACAAAAAGCCACTCAGGGAAGAATTAGGGGCTGGCAGCTGCAACCCAAATCCCAAATTTTGTTATTACAATTGGCTTTGGACCCATTCCAATAATCAAAGTAGCATTTGTTTAGACAGTGCCATTCTTTGGGTTTCCAAGGCTGTTCCAGACAATTGCCCCTCCCTGGCTGACAGAAGGAGATTGACCACAGCATTGCAGCAGATCTGCCTGGAGCCTGGGACAACATGGGAACTGCAATCCAAAGGACCACAGCAGGGAGCAGGCAGAAATCCCATTTCATTTTACCCATCAGGCTGAAGTCTGTTTTCAAACTGTTGCCCAGAAAATGCTGCTGAGAGAAATAAGTAAAACAGGTAAACCAAAAGAGAATGGTGACTGGGAAAGCAGCTGCTGCATTGGAGAGAACATTTCCCTAAGAAAGTCTCTCTTTGCAAATACATCTTCCAGCATTTCACAGCTCAACAGAAAGTACAAGCAGAGTTACCTCAAGAGATTTTGCTGCAGTGAACAAGTACAAAGAGACTCCAGAGAATAGACAGGCAGTTGCATCTTCCTAGATTACTGCATTTCTAGAGCAGTTTGCAAAGAATATGAAATGGATCTGGGTGACTTTTCCCACCTGCGCAAGTTTCATGAGCAATTTCATTGCTTTGTCCTGCTTTACTATTCTGTTTTCAGTGAAAAGCACCAGCAACGCTTTACTGATACCTAGTCACAAAAAAATACAGGCAGAAAGGAGTTCTCCTTCTAGAACAAGCCTGACTCATCCTGGTGAGTCAGGCTATCATTCATTTAAGTTTGTCTGATAGCTTTGAATCTCCAACTTTGGATGGGTGTGCAGATCTTTTCATTGTCAAGTGCCAGAAGTTAACCCTCTACCCACTCATTAAAAGCTGTAATGACCTCATAAAGCAGTGTGAACCAGGAGCTCACACCGCCTTTAGGAGCTGTAACTGGTTCTTGTCCTCCCTGTGGTCTGCAGACCACTGGGAGCTCTGAAGTGCATCTGTTTGCGTAGGACCTCAGAAAGTACTTAATATCCACAACTCATCATTTCAGCTCTGGTTCTTCTCTCCAGTCTCCAAATAACCATCATATGATCCACCAGTAAAGCTGCCTGACTGCCACCCACCGAAACTGACCCCACTCTGAACCTGAGCGATTCCACTGCACTTCCAGTTTGCTGGTGCTGTTCTGCCAGCAGAAATTTCTCACTGCAAACTGCTTTTGAGAAGATGTGCAAATATTTTAGGTGCACAGTGAACACGCTGTAAATGACAAGTTACAAAGTAGGAAAGGAATAGCTGTCCATAAAGCATGGATTCAATGTTGAATTAAAAAGTCTAATAAAATGACAGTTACCATCGCGAGACACAGACATCTGATTCTCTCTGCCAGCAACTGCATTATTTCAAAGCAATATTTATATGGTATTTATCTTACCCTATTCATCAGCTCCCATCAGCTCAAGAGTGTCCCTGCACTACAGACTTTCTATCCTTAAAATAAAGCTGTGAAAATTGAAAGGCTAAAGAGATGAAAGTTATATTATGGATAATGTAGAAATATATGTTAATTATCCATGTACGGAGAACTTCCAGTGCAGTTTTGCAAACAGTGGTCTGCAGTCAGCAAGCAGCGACTGACACGAAGTGTGACGCAACAGGCATGTGGGGAAAGCACTTGGCAATGTTTTAATAAATATTTTCCTATCAAAGTATGATCCTGATTTTTAAAATGATCTGACTGGTACAATGAATCATATGCCAGAGAGTCAGTCTGTGCTCATTCTCCTGATGTTCCCAGGATACCTGGACCCCATCCTACCTCTGGCCCAAGCAGGAATGCTGGTGCTTGGCAGGGAGTCTACCCCAAATTCCCTTCCCACACCTGTGAAGGGAATGATGCTTCTCACTTGTGCTCACTAAAGGGTTGAGCTTTTAGAGATGATACAGCCCAGCACTGCACTTTTTCTGGAGCAGGCATCTTGTTTGTGCCCTGATGAGTCTGTGGAACTGCAAATCCAGCTGATTGCCTGGAAGGGTAAGGCATTAATAGTGCTCTTCTGTGAAGCCTTGCCTGTGAGTTTGGGTCTCACAGTAAGATGAGGCTTGCACAGACAGCAGCAGCAGTTACAGCAGGTCCTCTGCCTGTTTCCACAGCAGCCCTTGGTGGGCAGCTTTGGCATGGCGTTTTACAGAATTATGAAAAAATTCAAGGATTCACCCTTCCCAAGGTATAAAATTCACAACTCCAAGCCTTTATCTACAGATTCAAACCTTTCCCCAACCAGGTGTAAGCTGGTTCATAGCTCAAAGCACTGATGTTTCCATTTCTCTGGGACAGGGAAAGGAGAAGGGTGAAGAAAAGCTAAAGGAAGGCAGGATGCACTCCGAGCCTGTCAGATCCCAGAAGGGATTCAGGATCCCAACTAGCAGCGCTCCCACTTCACACAGCCACCAGTGACAGTGGCAGAGCAGTCCTCAGCTTAGGACACCTGGAGAGCTGTGTGGAGACCAAAGCCACCCGGCAGAAGGCTCCAGCCATTTCCACCACCTGCAATCAGAGTTCTTTGGGACGTGTTCCCCTTCCAGCTTAATGTTTTTATCCGTCCGAGAAGAAGAAAATCGTAGATTTTTGCTGAAAGAATTTTTCCCAAGGTCAGTCTAACTGTAGTAGCTGACCCCTAGAATTATTTTCCTCCTCCTCAACCTTGGTTTTGGACCAGGACCAACCCATTCAAGTCTGATGTCTTAGAGGACTTTCCATGCATTTTTCTGACAGACATTAGCTGAGCCTTGCATTTCCTTCTCCTCTCTGTGCTGGCTGGAGGAGCCAAAGGCTCAGTCTCTGGCCGTCACTACATGACTTTTGCATCTGGAAGTACCGAGCTGAACAACCAGATTCAGAGGTGTTGAAATGAGATGCACAGAGGCATTTGCTTAATGAGTTTGATGGAACAAGTACGCGACAAGCAGATGGGTTTTGAAGTCTGCTCCTCTAATGGACAGAAAGGTGCTGGAATCTGGCTGATTTGAATCAGAAAGAATAAAACAGACCATAAAAATGAGTGTGAATGAGTGATTGGCCTGTCTCTTTCCTACATAAAAACACCATTAGCTCATTTCATGTGCCACATGTTATTTACTGAGTAGGTCGCTGGAAAGCCTGTGTTCTCCACCCAAAATGCTGCTGCTAATGCACAAATGCTTTTTTCCAGAGGGTAGATTGAGGCAGGAGTGGCTCTCCCCAGCATAGTTAACACTGGTATTGGGGTCAAACATCTGTTTAATGTGCAGTGGCAGCAGGCAAACAGCTTCTACCAGCACCTGAACCTCTTCCCAAACAGCGACAGATCCAAACCCAGAGAGGTGTTCGTGGCTCTGAGCCAGACTTGGCCCTGTGCATGCAGGAGTGGTTGTCCCACCAGCCCCAGGAGAATGAACTTGGGCAAACCTGCAGACCTCAGTGCTCTGCCCCTCACAGACCCCACCCTGCCACGAGGAGTCAATAAAACAGGAGCCTGGCAGCTGTGTCAGTCACACGAGTGCTTCTGAAGGAGCAAGAGCAACGCCAGGCACTGCCATGGTCTCTGGATCCATTCCCAGCTAAGCTGTGCTGTGAACAAAACCAGCCCCACAAGAGGAGGCTCTGCTCTGCCCACTGCCTACAGGCAGGCTGGGAGGGATGGACAGGCAGCATCCTGCTCAGGAAACAGGGCCTCAGGTTCCAGTGCATGACAAGGGAACATAAGGCATAAGAACAGGTAGAGAGCCCTCAGGTAAAGGAAGAAAAGTGAACACTAAATCTGTTTGTAGAAATGCTTTTGCTGTAAAATAATCTCTTTCAAGCACATGGGCAGCAGTTTGTTCAGCAAAAAAACCCCAGCAACCTTAAGGATTGGAAAATTTTTGGAAAGATAATTAAACAAGAGGTGAAAACGTCTTGGGAAGCAGGTATGGCAATTACTTAGCCTCAATGCTTAAGAACAGCTGAGAGACAAATCTATACAGCATCCTTCTGGGCAGTTTAGGCTTTCATTCTCCTATTCCAGTGGCTTAACCACTTCTACATGAGCTAATACCTAACCTAAAATGAACCAGTCTGAAAATACAGCCTGAAAGTTTTCCCAGACTGTGGGAAACTGACACTCCAAAACCTCCCCAGGTCCCGATTCTAGGGATGATTCTCCCCGTTCTGATCCAGGCTGTCTTTAGGTCCGATTACTTAGCCTGAGATACAGCCACCTTAATGCCCCTCAGAGTTTCCATCAGCACTGAGGAAAGCCAGCTGTAGTGGCTTTCAGTGACTTTTGGCATGGAAAAGCCTGGGGTTCTGTGCCCAGGGGTTTAACAGAGGGGAGACAGAGCAGGGTGGAGAAACGCGGAGCCCAACAAACAGAGTGATGCCTCGGCAGCACAGGAAACCACTCGAGTTCTGGCCTCCATCAGCAGACTCTCAGCTACTTCTAGTCACCAACCACTCCCAAACTCAACCTTGCTCTGAGCAAGAGGTCAGTCTAAATGATTCCCCTAGGTCCCCTTCCACAAGATCCCTTTCCCCCACAGCTACAATGAGCCTACATAGCATTGCAAAAATGTGCAGAGAGAAGGAAAACCATCATCAGGAGGGTGCTCAGCACCCAACTGGAAAATGGGAGACGGCTCAAGAACCCAGGTCATGGCATTCCTGGAAGAACTTGCAGGGAAAAGGAAGCTCCAGCCCCCTGGGAAGAGCTGGCTGCTGATGGCACAGCACGGCAGGAGCACACAGGGAGCTCCCGTCCGTTCCTCCCCAGGCCAGACACGAACAGCAGAAACTGACTGAGCAGCGAAGAGGAGAACGGCAGGCGGGAAAGAGGAACCAGCACAAGGGGATAAACCTGCAGTCACACTGCCTTCACCACTCGTTAATTAGTCCTGCTACCCTGAGATGTCGTTGGAATCACTGAAATCATTGAAATCATTACAGTATTGGGGGTGGTGGTGCAGTTTGGACCCCATTTGGAGGCCTCACGGCTGGGCTTTATGTGGCTCTACGTGGAAGTGTAACAATCCAACACCCTTTTATACTGCACAGGGAAATCTACTTGAATCACTCCAAGCTACCAAGCCAGAGCTGAGCCCTCACATTTGTCTTATTCCCAAGAAATATTCAGCTTCCCCCCTGCAACAGTTACACACATCACAGCTTTGATCGAGGGGAACGAGTGCAAGAGAGATGCTTCCCCGATGGTGAATGATGAGGGCTGAGGAGGGAGCACGGGGCAGCAGGTGATGCTCTGTGCTAAATGGGCTGCAGAGGCAGCACCAGAACCTCTCCCCGAGCTCCCCAGGCCCCTCCATCAGCCCGGCCACGCAGCTCGCTGGTGTTGGCACTCAGGGAGATAAACCCGTGAACGCCGGCCGCTGCAGAGCAGCACGGTGAGGTGGTGGCATGCCAGGAAAAGCAGGCAGGATGATTCAGAGTTGCTTTTAAACTACAGGCTTCCTTCAAAGTGCCAGCCATCTGCAGTCACACAAGCTGCAAGACAAGCGCCTAGGGGAGACAACTCAGTTTCTTTACTAAATGAAGTGGAAGAGGCACCTTACTCACTCTCACCCGCTCTAATTGCTGCTGTTTTCATCAGTTTTTAGGCCTGAATGTTGAATAAGAAATAGAGTTCCTGTTTTAAAAGCATGCTTGGTTCTTCACTCTGTGCAAAGACAGCTGGATATAGGAAAAAATCTAAAGCTTTGATTGGGCAGATCGCTGAAGATGCTGATTGCCTTTCACAGAGACCCGCAGGGCAGGGTGGGTTTCTGGCTCCAGGACACGCAGGTTCCCCCAGACTGTTACACCTCAGGTGTTCAGACAGATTAGTGGGGCTAATTCAGAGGGGTCTTGGGACTCTTCCCCTGGCACGGGGCAAACTAATTGCTATGAAAGAATTGCTTTGGAACTCCAGCCTAAACCGCACAGCAGGAGCCACAGGTCATCCCAATGCATCAGTTTTTAATTCCACATCAATGCTAAATGCATCTAGAATTCTGCAGCAATGGTACTTGACCACGGCCTCTGTTATTGTCCCAGTGACCATTCACTCATATTTCTTGAGTGAAGAAGCTTCTTTTCAACTTCCAGGATGTGATTAGAGCTTTATCTGCTATATTGAAAGGGCTCCCCTTACAACCTTTTGTTCCAAATGTGGAGAGTTCAGACTCGCCTTGGTTAGCACAAAACTGTTATTTTAATAGCTGAGCAAATTGCTCAGGTTTCTCACAACGAGGCATGTTAATGAATCCTGCTATTATTTTTGTAAACCTTCTTAGAGGGGACCCTGATTAACCCCAAACCTTTGTGAACCACTGGCCTAGACAGACTCTTCACACAGCAATTACTGCACAGAGGCGATGCTCCCTTTCCAAAGGATATGTGATCAAGGACCACACCAACGTCTTGGCTATGGGTGAACTCATATGCAGTATTTTTTCCCAGTGGCCATCCCTTGCCCTCTCTCCCTCTGGCACTGTCCTGATCTGTGGGCTGGAATCTCCTGCCAGTGCCATTTCCAGTCAGCTGATATGCATCATGCAAAGGGAGAAAAGGTGAGCTTCGGAGAGCACCCACTGTGCCAGCAGCTGACGACGATCATTTTGAGGATCATTAGTTAGACAATTTTAAATCCATCTAACACACACTTTATTCATTTTTGTGCTCTCAAGTTACTTAATATGAAGGGCTCTGAGATACAAAATTATATATCTTGCTGAAGTCTATATATATTCTGCTGTATCAACCCAAGTGTTTTCATCAGCTAAACTTGTAAATTCACCTCAAAATACTACACTGAGCTCCTCCAAATAGATTACATTTCCCTTAACCCACAACGGCAGGAAGGAAGGAAATTTTTCCTTCTATAATTCACTACTCAATCTAATTCTTTGAGATTTCTTTCAGATAACAGAAACAATCCATAAAATTTGTGATTCTCGGCATACATTCAAAACCCAGCAGGTTTAGTCACTGTTCTATTTGCATTAGCTTGAAGCATAAACACCAAAGACTTAAAAGAATCTCTATTCGGAGCAGGTAAAAAAAAAAGGCAGAAAAAGAAAACAGCAACAAAAATAACTCCTTCCCTCTGCATCCTAATGCAAACCTAAATTCATTTTTATTTTAAGGCACTGGTTGTTTTCTGCTGTTGAATGTACCACAGAGGCTATAGAAGATTACAGAGATCTGCCATATTCTATGTAATGGAAAAGACAGAAACATTTGAGGCTCTTGACGGATTATTCACACATTTGAGCATCAGCAGAATCAAGATGCATCAAATTTGCAGGATGGAAAAAACAATGGCCCCTTTTCAGAAGGGCTTGCTTCAGTTCAAAGTTTCCTCTCATTAGCAATAACTCACCAGCAATGAGATTGATCATGTCATCCAGATTGTGCAGAACATTTACATCTCCTCAGGTGTGTGAGAAAGTGCTCCAGGAAGACCCCTGAATAAAAGAAATAAAAGAATAAAATAAAATAAAACAATAAATCTTTTATCAGACTCTGATGCTGTTTCTGCTCCTAGAGGTGAATCAGCAACCAGCTCAGCTCGCCGAGCTTTCACTCCTACAGCTGAGGAGCAAAGGCCTGAAGAACGCGCAGCCAGCTCCTCTAAAAGATCAAAAGTAAAAGACTGAGGTGCTCTGGGGCTTGGGCACATCAAAGAGCTGCGTTCCCACTTTTGCTTTGTTTCACATGTTGCCTTCAAGGACTTGGAGCACTGCTCCTACTGGGAGTGGGTCTTGCCACCCAAGAAGCTCTTCCCTGAATGACCACAGGGCAGTTGCCCAGATAAACCTTGCACTCTGTGATCAGAGGTACAGCTTTGTCCCCTTCCACCCCAGTCCTGGGCTGCCTACTGTCCCATCCAGTTGCTTTTAGCAGGTTTTGCTTTGAAGCTTTTTTTTAACCACTTTTTCCTCACCCGTCCCCCATCCCTGCTGCTACTGGGCAGTTTCCAAACTCTTCTCAGGTAAGGTACTTGCCTTTAAATCCTAGTCCCTGTTTATTTATTACTGCTTTTTACTCTTCTGCTCTTAAATCACTGTTCCCTTCCTCCTGTAGGACACAAAATTTGGATTTAAAAAAGCCAAACCACAACAAAACCCCCAACAACGTCTTGTCTCAGTCTTGTAGAATGTCTCCAACCTGCAAGCTATGCACACACTGGCAAGACGTAGATTTGCTCTTTTCTGTAGTTAGGTATTTTGTAGCTTTTAAGAGGAAATGAGAGGGAAAAACTGAATGGACATGAAAAATAAAGATCTGCGCCAGCTCATCTTGCTTAGGCTTCTATAGAGCCTGTGCTGGGGAAAAGGTGTTACTCAGATTTAACTCTGAATAAATTGCCTTCTGGATGGCTTAAGCTCCTTCTCCAGATACAGACAAAGCTTCCCCCATCCCCAGGCAGCATGGTGGTGGTGGTTTTGCAGGAAGCCGCCTGCAGGGGAAATCCACAACCAGATCTTTCCACGCTGGAGCACACAGGGAGAGGTGTCCTTGTGAGAGACAGGACTGGGGATGTGGGGAGGGTGTCTGCAGGGCTTCTCAGACTCCTGAGATTGTGTCTGACTGGCAGCAAGTACAAATCCCAGCTCTACGTGGCTAAGTCGTATTTAAAGCCCACAGAGGTGGCATGTGGTGCATGAACCTCAGGGCTACAGAAGGTTTCCCACAATTAAATTCTTTCCCAAATTGCTTCACTTCTGCTATGTTTTAGCTTTAGTGGCACACATCACAATTTGTTTGTCTCTGATGAGTTTGTCACTGTTTAGAGCAAAAATGAAGGCACAAATGGCATTTAGAACTTTCACTAGATAGATCAGAAGCATTAATTAAAACTCATTTGATTTCAGGCATGATAATTTGTTTTCCTTCATTCTGCCATCAACAATTTGCTGCCACCTTATCTTTTCCATGAGGCCTGACTGCAGCAGCCCTTTTAGCAGAGGGCTCAGTTACCAGAATCCAGTGTCTGCTGGCACCAGAGAGGAGGAGGCTGGGCCCTTCACATGGCAAGGGGAGGGTGCCTTCATGGGCTGAATGAGCAGGTTTTGGAGGGAGGACATTGTGCAATTTGAAATCCTATTCAATAATCACATCCTTCTTCTGTTCACTACTGTGCAGAGAACTCTTTGACATTTTTAAAGCTTTTTTTTTTAAGAAAGAAAAAGTACAGGTATTTCGATCGTTGCACAAGGGGAAAAACTTTCCTCAGATTTCCCAAACCTAAAGTTACTGTGCTCTGAGATTACAGCAGGCTGCTTCCTACATAGCTAAAGGGAAAAACCAAACCTAAAATAGAACAACAAGCCCCCAAAGGTCCCACATCTACAAATGAAGAGCATGAAGCACATGAAGAACTCGATGTGGGGAGCAGCTTGGTGGATCTGCCCAGAGAAATACCAGCGCTGCCCCTACAGGGCCAAGCCATGAGAAAGAACCACAACAATTTGTAAGGCAAAGGAGGTTTAAAGGAGGAAACAAACCCAAAACCCATTTCTAGCTGTACTACAGAGAAGACAAAAGTGCCAATCATTTTTCCAAATACTGTAATCTGAAGTGGCATTTTCTGTTCGTTTTTAATCAAATGGATTGTTTCCCCCCTTAGAATGGTGCTGAGCCTTTTAACATTGCTGCCGAGCAAGATATTGCTAATAAATATTTAAAGTCTCAGAGCTTTAAGTGAAAGGAAGGATTTGTTGGATAATATTTCATTTCCCTTAAACTGTTTATTCACCGTTAAAATTGAAAATTTTAATTTTATGGGGATTGCTGAGAGAGCTGATGTTCAGACATTTCCACAAAAAACCCAAGAGTCAGGAAGGCAGTCTATAAATAACCACCTTAGAAATAAACTTCTGTGAATTGGACATAACCCAGATGAGATTTTCAAGTGTGTTGTAAATTACCCACAGCCAGAGCACAGGTCAAAAGTATTTACTAGCACTGAGCTTCATTCCTCACATGTACCTGGCAGGAGTGTTTTAACCTGGAGCAGAGAATACAGAGGCCTGAGCGTCAGTTTTGCTCACCTCCAGCCCTGGGGGTTATTTATTCCTGTGCTGACAGAGCAGTTTTTTCTCCTGGCCTTGCACTAGTGCAAATGTCCATAACAACCAGAGGCCTTGTCTGAATTTCCAAAACAGAGAATATTCCTAGGACAGGGTGGGAATGCTGCTTTTTAAATGAAAAACCTTCAGGACATCTGCAGTAAAGTTTAAATTAGCAGCTTCAACTGAGAGTTCAACCAGTGCAAATCTGATGGAGCACCACCACGCTCTGTGCAAACACCTCTGGTTCCAGCCCTCATCTGCCCCTTTGCATCCTGTCCGTCCATCCATCCATCCATCCATCCATCCATCCATCCTCCATCCATCCATCCATCCATCCATCCATCCATCCATCCATCCATCCATCCATCCATCCCTCCCTCTTGCTGTCAGAGCTCCCACATCATGTCAGATCTTCACATCAGCAGGCTGCTTCCACCATCAGGGAGGTGCCTGCCCTGTACACCAGTGAAAAGCACCCCTCTGAAGCTACCCTGGGTACCCAGCTGCCATCCTTCCTGATCTTCTGAAGCAGTGCCCAGGCAGTGCCAAGGAGTTTGGCTGCCTCTCCTGGTGAATCTGGCTGCAAATTAATCTTCATAGCAGAGCTCTGCTGGCTCTGGGAACTGGCAAGTCAGAGCATCCATTAGTGAACACTGTGAGCAGGAAAAGCACTCCAGGGCACTGGGTCAGGGAACAGAAGAGAAAACCCAAGTAGGTCACATTCACTAAAACACCAATTCATTCTTAACTATTCATCATATCATACACCTCTGATGAGCCTGGGATTTCAGGAGAAAAATTGCAGTGTCCCCCTCTGGAACCAGAGCGGTGGTTTCATTCATCATACGTGTGGATGTGAGTGGACAATGGAGACTGTGCAGTCCCTCTCTCTGAATTTCCACTATCACTGCCTCTTGCAGCAGCTCCAAGAGTCCTGGGGAGGGCTCTCAGCATCTCCAGCTACCTCTGAAGTGAATCAGCTGAAGGAATGTTCTAAGGCCACACTTATTAAGCAGAGAACAAGCTTTGAGTGCCACTGCTTCAAGTACCTGTGACTCAGGGAGCTGGTTGGTGGTGTCAGTTAGGGATGCACAGCTTAGAAATATCCCCCTCTCTTCTCTGCATATCCTCCCCTTGGATTTTGGTGTTGACACCACAGACAGTTTTGTTCCTGAAGGGCAAGAAGGCAAACTATAAAGAGCAGGAAGAAAGGGAGGTGGGAAAAGTGAATAGGACACAAGGATGCCCTGAGACAAGGAGAAGATAAAAACTACAGGTGAAATATTATTAAGGCAAAGAAAATGAACAATGGAATAGCCACAAATGTTGACTTACAAAATGGGCAGAACAAGAACACAAGGTTATTTCTTTAAGTTCAGTGTTAGGTGCAAGAGCTTTGGCTGAGGTGAGTTTGGATGTGCTGGTTCAGACTTGTTTCACCCCAGTTTGAGCTATCCAAAAATAAAGTCTGACACACAATGTGATCTGTCAACTGAGGCTGCTTTTCTAGTTAAGAGAAAAGGAAAGAGAGAGACACCTCCCTCCTCCAACAATAGGCATCAGAGCAAGGCACAATGAATCCTCCCCGGTCAGTGAAGAAGGAATCAAGCTCAGCTGGGTGCAAGCCTGGGGCAGGACAAGCCTCTATCTCACACACGTGCCTGGCCTGACAGGGGTTGTGTCATCTCATGCCAAGACACAGCAGCAAGCCAGATTTTCAGCTTATACTTAATTTAGCTCTTGCTCTGCACACAGATGTTTGAGCCTGGTGATCTACCTGACCCATCAAAACCTGCAAGAGCTGAGCTTTCTTTCATTGCTTTATCCAGAGTTTGAAGTGGAGATGGTGAATTCTAAATTTAGAGTGGCTTCAGCAGCACGCTGTGTCTACCCATGCTTGCACTCTGCTTTCTGAAAAGATGATGACCAAACCAAATCCAGATTTCCTTTTAATCTGGCCTATTTTAAATCAAACTGCAAAGAAAGATACTAAAGCTGCTACTGTGAAACGTGCTGCTCCATGAATTAGTAATTGTGTTTATCTTCTACATTGGGGATTTTTTGCCTGTGTTGCTGTTTTCTTACTGCCACTCAACGTGAGGAGCTTTTATTTGAATGAGACTATTTTAAAGCACTTTTACACTCATGTAGAGTCAGGGGCTTATTTACTTTCTGACAGTTATTTACTTCTTGTAAATATTCCACAGCCACAGGACCTCCCAGATGAAAGCAGAGCTTGCTCTGTGCTCCTGTTCAGGAGTCTAATTAAAAACAGAATAAAATGGGAGGGATGGAGCTAAGTGCTAACTGCAATGGATGTATCTAGAGGGAATTCACCAAGGGAGCCTTGTCTTGGCACAATTATTGAAGCATAAAAGCAGAGGAAAAGTGCCCAACACAAAACTGAGAGCCCTGAGATTGATAAGGAGAGGAGAGGCTTTGAGAGATGGGAGAGCCAACGCTGCTCCTGTACAGACTCTGCTGCCACCACTGAAAAGTTGATCCTCGTTGCTATTTCACATCACTGAGCCCAGACACCTCCTTTGGCCTAAATCCCCTCCCACAGCACAGAACTGAAGTCAGCAGCAGCATCTCCACGTGCCTGTGATCCCACCAGCCCAGAGCCACCCCCGCGGGGACGAGGACTTCTGCAGCCCACCTGGGAAGCTCAGGGCATATCCTCTCCCGGGAGAGGTCACTGATGGCCAAACACACCTGAGTATCCCTGGAGCTTGTGGGACTTTTACCAGTGCTGGTACTTTCTCTGGGACGTTAATCATTACAAGAGAATGGCCAGCACTGCAAGGGACTCCATGGCTCTGCTGCCCTTATATTGGCATCATTTCCCACAATCAGAGCTGCAGAAAAAAACAGGGACTCCAAAGCAATCAAATAAAGAATAAGAAAAAATAAAGATCAGGTATTATTTCCCCTGTTTTGTTTTTCAGAGATCACTTGTTTGCTCTTGGTGAAGGGAAGATTGCTTACCACAGCTGTCTAGAGGGCAAGGGCAAATTGCTTCAGGTTTTGAGTGAGGATTTTTCACTTAAAAGAGTGCATTTCGAGACAAGGGAGATTATGAACAATCCTTTAACAAGATCCTCAAGCCATCAGGCTGTTTAACATTATTGATCAGTGCAGCCAGAGCACATTTTTAAAGAAATCTATCAGATTAAAATGGAAATAGATTTCTTGTTCTGACTTCTCACAAGCTTCATTTCACTTTGAAGCAGAGAGCTCCTCTGAAAGAGGGGCAGCCCCCAGGTCAGAGATGGTGACCCTGCCAGGAACACGCTGCCCTGCAGCCCTGCCAGCTCCCTCTGCCTTGGGCATGAGCACAAGCCCAGCAATCACTTGTGTGGAATGCTTCTATTCCAACAAAAGAAGGGATATTTCAACAAAAAAAACCCCAAACCACATCAAACCAGAAGAGACATCTCCTAGCAGCTCATTGCTACAGCAAGCCTATTTAATAGGAAGGAACATCACTTGGGTGGTATTTTAAATACTCTTCTTTTGGTAACATAGAACACCAAGTCAAAATACACCCAGATCTGATCAATGTCACCCACCTAAACAACAAAGCTTTCATCTCCGAAGGGCCCATGGTGGGGATCACAATTCTCAGGATTTGTTTGCAAAATAAATAAAAAGAAGCCCTTTGCTTTCAAATTAGTGCCCCAGAAGTTGACAGCAATAGTAGTAAACAATAGAAATTATTTGTATTAATAGCTATGTTTATTCTAATGATGTTGGCATTCTCTGTGAAGATTAATTGGCAATAATGTTGCAAAAACTATTACAAGTGAAATATGCACCATAAACCTAAAATAATTTGACTTACCTGTGTTCTAAAGTAAAATATTTACAGTAATGAGATTCTAATTATCCTTTGTTATGGCAGGCCATTCTCCACACTCCTTTTTATTGATAGGAGATGTATTGTTTCAGCATTTTAGCTCAATTTGTTTTCTCACATTTGCATTTCCTTATGCACAGAAAATGAGAGGCGATCATTACCTTCTTCACTTTCCATTCAATTTACATCAACAGCACATTACCTCATCCTAACTCATTTATCAACCACAGAAATTTGATAACAAAAGCTACTGTCAGTGATGAATAAAGATCATTTCAAATGGAGCAAGAAGAAACAAGATGAATTATGGGTTTCAGGACCTTTTGTTTGCTCAAGAAAAGGAAGATAAAGGATTTTTTCCACCTAGACCAGACGGATCTCACGAGGCTGCAACTCATATCCAGCATCTCCTCTTCACCTGCAGCTGACGGGTCCGTGTTGCACACAGAGGTAACTCCAAATACCCATGAACCATAAACGTCTGAGCCCTTTGCCTCACAAAGGAACGTTCTTAATCTTCTGGACTGAGTGCACAGAATTTATGGTTCATAAGCTCGAGCAAAAACTTTAACAACTACCCAAGGGCTGCTGCAGCCTCAGAACAATTACTGCTGCTCCAGCCTGGGAGACACCGGCACCTGCAGCAGGGCACAGACCCAGGCCCCTGGGATGGCGTCTGCCAGCCTGTCAGCCCCCCCAGTGCCACGGAACACACCGTGGGCTTCCCTGGCACTGATGGTAGCACAACATCCATCTGGTGCTGCTGGACACTGGAACATCTGGGGACCTTAAATTAAAGGGTTACCCAGAGTCAGTAAACAAGTACTTGCACTTTGGAACTATTGACTGAGCTCCGCCAGCCGAGCAAGCTGTCAGCGAGAGGTTTGGGCAGTGGGAAGAAGATGGCAAATATCCCCCTCGTACTCTCCATTTTTCTTCTGGGAGCTTGTCTTGGTGATGAAAATACAGGTGAGTTCATTTAAAACCGAGCAAATCCTTCACTTTTGGGCACAGGGTGTTACAGACACTGGCGAAGGGACAGTTTGTCACTTGGTAGTGGGACAGCTTGTGCAGTCTTGTAAGAGACAACAGCTCAGAGGCATTGCTGCATTTTACAGCTCCTCTTTAAAGCTCTGGTTCTCTTCCGGGGGAATGAAATAATAGCTTTTATGCTGATTTTATACAGCATGTGTAACAGCAATTAATTTTAAGAATGGTTTTTTTTTCTTAGATTTTTTGCAACTTTAAGCTTTCAGGGCTCGATTCAGCCATTTTAGAAGGCACACACAGAAGGGGAGAACGGGGGAGCACCGCTGGTGGGTGACAGTCACGCCTCTTCATGTGCCATCGCTTTGTCCTGGAGAACAAACAAGTGCTCACATCCATAAAACACTCATTGGATTTGCCATTGCGAGGATTGTTTAAAGCCAAACCCAGCGTGATTTTAACACAGACTGTAGGATGCAGCCAAAGCTGTAGACAAGACAGAGCACTTGATGGATGTGGGCAATCACACATAGTAATGCAGGCTGTTGCTTGATTTATCTGTAGCAGCAACAGCTCCAGCAGAGGCTGGTTCACATCCAGTGTGAGTTCTTGTTTGCTGCAAGGCTGCCCTTTCTTCTTTCATTAAAACATTGCTGGAAACAGGTTAAAAAAGGGCTCTTTCCAAAATATTTGCTTAGCAATGAAAAGTGAGCAGAACTTCGTACTGCTGCCACCACCCACCCAGGTGTACCCCCCATAAAATACAGCGGACAGCACAGAAGGGTCCTGCCAGCACCTGGCCCAGAGACCTGTCTCGCTCTCTCAGATCCTAGTTCAGAGGTTGGTAAATGGTGTGTGAGTGTATTCTCAGTGCGAGGACGGTTTTCAGCCCGCTGAGTGCCACTCCTGTCACCCCACAGCCTTCAGTCCAAATCAAGTTTTGCTTGTAAAGCAGCGTGTGGGATCAGTCAGCAATGGAGAGAGCCTAGAAGGACCTGAAGGGAGGTAAAGCCGCACTCATTAAAAGGAATTCTCTCCATTAAATGGGTTAATTGCAGCAGGTGCCTGGCTCATCCCACCGGGAGGAGCTGCAGGAGCCTGTCTGATGCAGCTGCCTCGCTGCAGGTCCCACACGTAAAGCACAACCCTGCAGGGGATGCGGTGTCTGGAACAAGCCTGGCTTCATCAGAAGCCAGCGCTTTACTCATCAATGTCTACTGCCAAACTAAGCTCAGGATTTTAACACGCTCCATTTTAACCAAAACCGTGCTAGCACGATGAAGGCAGAGGGCAAGCTGTACAGGGATTAGAAGCTGTTCGCTCCCTTGCAGAGACGCCTGTCAGTGAAGGGCTCCTTGCACTGCAAGTGGCCGGGCGTCACTCAGACCAGCCCGCCTGGAGCCCCGCACAGCTCATCTGCGGGCTCGGCGAGGCCGGGCTCGGCGAGGCCGGGCTCTGCTCTGGCTCGGGGGCAGGACTTGGCCACGAGAAGGGACGGGGGGCCGGTGCTTGTCCCTCGGTCTGCTCTCTCCCTGCCTGGCCAGGCCCACGGTGTCCCCAGCCCTCAGCGGGGCCGGTCCAACATGGGCCCGACCCCGTCCTGCCCAGAGCCCCCAGAGGAGGGTCCGTGCCCCGGCTGGCCAGCACAGCTCCCAGAGCTGCTCCACCGTGCCATCTGGTGACAAAAAGGGACGTGCTGAGCGTGCTGCGGGACGGTGCAGAGAGAGGAGAGCCTGGGGCAGCAAAGCAGGGAGCTGCCCCGGGTGAATGGTGTGTTTCACAGAGGTGGGTTCTCCGAGGGGTGGGTCAGGAGCAGACCCTGCCGGGGCCGCCACAGGCCAGCCAGGGCCGCCACAGGCCAGCCAGGGCTGCTGTGAATGGTGTGTTTCTCAGAGGGGTCAGGAGCAAACCCTGCCGGGGCTGCTGTGAATGGTGTGTTTCTCAGAGGGGTCAGGAGCAAACCCTGCCGGGGCTGCTGTGAATGGTGTGTTTCTCAGAGGGGTCAGGAGCAAACCCTGCCGGGGCTGCCCCAGGACAGCCAGGGCTGCTGTGAATGGTGTGTTTCTCAGAGGGGTCAGGAGCAAACCCTGCCGGGGCTGCTGTGAATGGTGTGTTTCTCAGAGGGGTCAGGAGCAAACCCTGCCGGGGCTGCCCCAGGACAGCCAGGGCTGCTGTCCCTGCTGCTGGGACGCGTGGCCCTGCGGGGAGAGCACCCCTGGGAGCTCCATGAGGGGACTGTCCCCCACCCACCAGGCAGCCACCAGGGCAAGGCCGGCGGCCACTGTGGCCATCCCCCCGCACTGGGGGCCCTGCAGGGCCAGCAGCTCTGGCTGGTGGCCGTGCCCAGGAGCGGGGCCGCTGCTGGAGGTGCATACAAACACCCAGGGGCTGGGGAAGGCCCATGTCACCCCTCCTGGCAGCAGGAAATGCTGGGACACAGGGGCGTGGGCAAGGACGAGGAGCAGGGAGAGGAGTAAATGGCCCCTGGCTTCCAAGGGCCACAGCTGCTGCGGAGGCAAATGGCCTTTCACAGCCAGCACAGGCACACGCAGCTAGAGCAGGACAATTTCTGTGTCCAAACAAGACCTCACCAAGCAGCAGCATGAAAAAGCCTATTATTTTCCCCTCCCAAACAGCTTATTCCAGTCTGTGCATCTGTGATGGGAGATTCTCACACCATCTGCTTTAGGGTATTTTAAGCATCAAACTTCAGCACTCCCAATCACCCTCTTGCCATCAGTCATTCCTGCTTATTGACTATTTTGACATTTGGCTCTCCAGATGTGATCCTTTGGATTGTACTTAAGCTGGGCAATAAAGAAACCTCAGGTCCACAATAACACTCCTGAAATGTCCCTGGCCATGGGGCAACAGGGGGGTGCACACCTGGAAAGGGCTCTCTGGGAGAGCAGAGCCCATCCCAGCTGCAGCACCCACGGCACGGGCTCCTCCCCAACCCCTGTTTCTGCCCCAACTGCAGTGTTCATCGAGAACAAGGAGGCAAGCTCAGTTCTGCAGAGGCAGAGGAGAGCCAACTCAAACAGGCTGGAAGAGGTTATTCCTGGGAACCTCGAGAGGGAATGCATAGAAGAAAAGTGCAGCTATGAAGAAGCCCGAGAAGTGTTTGAAAACGAAGAGAGAACGGTGAGTATTGGTGCTGCAAAATGGCAGCACCTTGTTCCCTCCAGCCCACACCTCTAGGAGCCCTTCAGGTGGGGCACAGAGGGGGCAGAGGAGGGAACAGCAAGGAGAAAACTTACAGGGCCAAGGGCAGCTCTGGCATGGTTGATTCTCATTTGTGCTCCATCAGTTGGGCTGGGGAACTGCTTTAGAAGCTTTATCAGTCACCACTGGGATTATGGAGGTGGTGATTTCCCTGCAAGTCCTTTCCTTCATCTTTGCAGCCATCCCGGTACTACTTCCATCAGACAGCACCCAGAAATTAGAAAACAAAGGAAACTTTTTTTTTTTCCCTTTGCAGATGCAGTTTTGGCAAACATACGTTGGTAAGAGCTGCTTTCTTCATGTTCTAATGCCTAATATTCCTCTCTCAGTGCATAAAGAGCTGATGTTACTGTAACAAATGTATTTCAGCATCCAGAAACTGTGTTAGGACACAGCCAGTCAGAGCCCTGCACTCCAAATCCTGCAGCCACCCAACCTGGGCCTGTCCTGTTGGTATAGAAATGGCAAGCCAACAAAAAAAAGATGTCTTAGCGTTTTATTTGTTCAAGCAGGGGTTTTTTGAACAAATTTCAATAACCTCATGGAACAAAACCAGTTCAGGCAACTACTGGATCTCACCGAGCCCAGGTCACGCTCTGGGCTTCAGTTTCAGCTGTGTTACACAGTAAAATACCACAGCAATAATTAACACCCCTTCAGCAAACAGCAAATGCTCTGTTCTCAAGCAGAGATCTCCAGATAAGGCACAGCCTTGTGAAAGCACAGCGTGAATCCCTAGAAATGCCATATTAAAGTGGAGACTCAACATGATCATAGCAAACAGCTGTTTGCAATTCACACCATTGCTCCCAAACCCTTAACTTCACTGTTTTCTCTCCACATCTACTTCCTTTTCAGTCTCCGTCCCCAACGACTCCTTGGTCCCTTAACAAAAAGATTTCAATGCCCACTGCAACATCTGGAACTAATTTTAAATACATTTCAATAAATGAACTGTTTCGTAAATTGGCAAAATGCCCAGAACATCTCACTAAAAAGCCTTAAATAATTCAGATTACTCAGTCCAGACTATAAAATAAAAACATTACATTTGCATTGTAGGTCTGTCCTCTGAAAAAACTGATGAAACTCAACACTACATTTGTTTCCCTGCCACTGTAACAAATTATCTCATCGAAAATAAGGAATGCCATATATTCCGCTGCCATCCGAAGTGCCTGGTTTACTGTTCAGTGTGCAAGCTGCTGTTCCCAACATGTGCAGCCCACAGGAGCTGACCCCTCGCACAGCACCCAACCCCAACTGCCCTCACCAGGCAGCAGCAACAGCTGCAGCCCTCACCTTACCGGCAAACCTCGACACCATGACTCAGATGAGCCCAAACCCTTTTGTTCCCGTTTGCATTCCAGCCCATTCCTGGAAACCCCATTAACTGCCACACTTACTGGCAGGACACAAACACAGCAAGACCTTCCCCTGTCTCCATGCCTTGGCACAAGCATTTCAAAGGGCATCCCCCCGTCATTTAACATCACTGATTTACTCTTCCAAAGTGTTAGATCACCAGTTTTGCACTAGTGAGTATTTTCATTAAAGCCTCAGGTCCTCAGCTGTGCAAATAAAAGCCCTGGAAAAAACATAAGGAAAAATCTAGACCAGGTAATAGCAGTACAAGACTGAGAAAGAAAGAGCAATGATGAAGGTTCTCAATCCTAACACGCAGAGAGGTCTCCACACCCCAGTGGACAGACCCAAACTTTCACAGAACAGCCTTAGTGCTAAAACAATCCAGGTTAGGACACTTACAGCACTCTGGAAGTAGCAAACCTTCTAAACTTGTCTAATTTGGCCAAGACTTGAGGTCCTGTTGAGATGTCGCGTGAGGGCGACTGAAGAGGGGCTCTGCTGAAACGAGCAGAATCAGCCCACAGGGGACAGAGCGGGGACTGCAGTAAAGCCCTGCTGCTGCTGTCCCCCGGCGCTGACAGACATTGTCTGTTGCATGCTCGGCTGCCAGGATCTGACTTATTCTCCATTGTAAAGAAAGAGGCTGTGCTGTCTCTTGTTCGGCTTGCACAGAGCGAGGCTCCAGCACGTGGTGGGCACCAGCCGTGGAGGACGCTCGTGTTTGTTAACTCTCCTGTCTTCTCTCCAAGATGGAGATCAGTGCAACCCCAATCCCTGCAAAAACGGAGCCGTTTGCAAGGACCAAATAAATTCCTACGTGTGCTGGTGCCCAGCTGGGTACGAAGGCAAGAACTGTGAGATAGGTACGTACCAGGGGCTCCTCCAGTGGCTGTGCTGCTCTGCTTGAAACCCCATGGGATCAAAGTGGGGTCAGAGTCTCACCCTGTCACGGGGCTGTTTCAGACACATTTTGCTTTGCTGAAAGGCACTGCAGGAAAGTGTAAATTCAGCCTGTTGGCACTGAGGATTGCAGGGGGACACACTTGGGGGTACTGCAGTGGATATCTCTGGTCCTTCCCAGCCCCCAGCGCAGCCCCAGCTCCACCTCTGCCGAGCACCTGCTCTTATGGAGGGTTCACTGGAGACTCAGGCTCAAGGTCTTTTGTTCAGCTGTGGCTGCCAGGGCAAATGTTGACACAGAGGCCTTCCTTCATGTCCCCAGCACAAGCCTTTCTCGGACTGCTCACTCAGGGACAACCTGCTCACCTGCTGAGAGCAGCAGTTTCCCACAGACCCCATGGAGCCCCCATTCTCCCACTCCCCTTTCCCTTTCTCATGCCAGGCTGGGCATGAGAGCAGGTACTGGGCAGGGCAGGGTTATCCCAGCTTCCTCTCAATGGCACTCTGCTTAATTAATAATTATCAGCAGAAACCTTGATTCTGAAGGCAAATAAAAGGCAAATATTTTCCTGATGGGTTGAGGAGTTTATGAAAACCAAACAGCTGATAATTTAAGCAAGAGGGATATTCAGCTCTTACAATATAATCAGGGGCTGTGCAACTCACATAATGTGCTAGACTCACTGCACTAATAAAAGATTCTCTTTCTAGTTGTATTTCTGCTCTGGCAAGAGAGGAGTGTGTGTTAAAAAGAGCATTTCAAAGTTGCATCAAATTTAAATAGTCTCATTGCAGATTTCTTGGGGAAGTGAGACAGGAGCAAAAATAGAGCTGGAAGTGAGGCGTGAAGAAGAGCTCTGTAAAAATAGTAAATGATGGCATTAAAATGGCTACAGGAAGGGAGGTGTCCTTGAGGAAGTAGGAGTGGAGTTAATCTGCTGTGAAGTTATTTGAAAACTCACTGAGAATTGCAAGGGCCTCTGCAGATTTGTGTTTTCCCACCTCCAAGGTGTTCCCACCACAGAGGAGTGAGAGGTGGGGTGGGAAAAGACAGGTGCAAGTCACGGAAATCTCGCTCTGCCTCAGGCTGGGACTTGTTTCATCACACATCCTGCTGAAATGGGTCTTCCAAGCCAGGCTGTGACGATGGATTCGTACGTCAGGAAGAACATAAGGCTTGTCCTGAAGTTTTAATTCAGAGCCCAGCAATAATCGCAGTGCGAAGCCCTGCCTGGGTGCAGGGTTTGCTCCAACCTGATACGTGGTGTTCTCCCCCACTGCCATAGGCACGGGGTGGGGAAAGCAGCCCAGCAGTGGGGAAATCACATGGCTTGTGACCAAATATTTGCAGGAGTCCTTTAGGGTCAGGCTGCCAAATTTCAGACAGCATGCAGTTGTTGGAGGCAGGAGGCTGTGCCAGGGCTCTGTGGGGTCCATAAACTCCTCAACCTGCCTGCTCAAAGAAGTGCCTGCTGCTCCTTCACTGTGAGCAGGGATGGGATTGTCCTTCCTCCCCATCTCCTTGCAAACAATCATCTGTTTTCCATCATCTGGATCCAACACAGGGGGTTACTGAGCCCAAAACCCCAAGTCTCAAATCTCTGACCGCTTGTGTTTCAAAAGAGCTCTCACAGTTTCATTTTAATTTCTTTCAGACTTCACTTGTGCTATTAAAAATGGAGGCTGCAAGCACTTTTGCAGTCATGACCCCCCACAGAAGGTCGTGTGTTCCTGTGCTGCTGGCTATGAACTTCATGAAGATGGAAAGTCCTGTGAACCTACAGGTTAACTTTCAAACTGTTTTTAAAATATTTGGGTTAAAGTTTTCAAGGCCTTGTCCTGGATTTAGAGACATGAATTTCATAGACACAATATCCTGTTGGAAACCTTGTCGCTTGTTTTCCTGCTCAGCAAATGTAGAGCCTGACCCTGCACTTCCCCGAGGGCAGCTGCGGGGTCTGGCTGGAAGGATTCAATGTAAACATCCCTTTTTTAGCCTAGGTGGGTGGAGAGGGAGGGTAGTTGTCCAGCAGTTTGTTCAAAGGCAAATGCTCGTTTCAGATAGCTGCTCACACAGGCTCCTCTCCCACTTGCAGCCATCTTACAGTTCTAAATAACCAGGAGTTTTCTGAAGGCAGACAGGTGATGTTCAGCCACGCCAGCACCCAGCCAGAGCTCACTCCCATGTTCTTCCAGTAGGAGCTACTACTTAGTTACTGATTCTACAGTGAGGGTGCTCTGAACTTTTCAGAGCAAAAGGTTTTGCTTACTGTGAATCCTTCTGAAGGTTCACTCCATGGCTGGCCATCACCCAGTGTCTTATAATTACCTGAGCTGGGTGGATACAAGTGAAGCTTTGTGGTGGTGCTGTCCTCCCAACACTGTGTATCTGCAGAGACCCTCAGTGAGAACAGACTCTGGCTTAGCTGTTGTATTGAGCGGGGTGGAAGGAAAATGCATTGCTTGAGGCTGCAGCTTCACAAAGGGCTAAAGAATAGCTGGTTCTCGTTATATTCCCCAGCTTTACCCTGCTCCTAGACCATTACACTGACACGTGCAGACCCAACCCATCACAACACAGCAAATTAATTGGGCATGAACAGCTCAGAAGCACATCTGGCAGAGAAGACACTGAGCAGATAAATATTTTGTCATCTAAAGTCAGTTTAACATTTGATGCTATCACATTTCTAACACCTGAGTGCAGCGGGTTTGCACACCCAGGCTTGCATGCAGGTACCTGCCCAGGTGAGCTCTGACAGCTACAGCAAGGTTGACCTTGACCTCCTGAACATGCTGGCTGTCAGCAATCAGTGTAGGAAGTATCCTAGGCTGGGAATCCTGTTAACAGAGATCATCAAGAGCTCAGGCCTGTGTTGCCCAACATGCTGTATCACTTTCACTGGACCAAGAAAGGTTTACAGTTAGCAAGAAGATCATCTTTCAGGTTGTGTGACTGCCCTTCCTGAAAAAGCTCAGCTTTTGTTGGCTCTGAAAACTTCCTTTCATAGGCTAACCTTGCAGGTACCACTTTCCATCACTCAACACTCAGCTAAGTCCTGTTCCTAAAGTGAACTGTTTAAAAATAAAAGATGAAGCCTCAGTAGGCCACACTCACATCTGATTTTACACTAATGTTTGTTTGCTCAGTGCTTCTGAAAGCTTTTCAGATGAAAGACAATGCCTGGTGCTATTTACTATTTTGACTGCCACTACCAGCAGGAATTCGGCACACACTGCGTGGGAGAGGAATGGGAAGAGCTCGTCTGAACCGAGCCTACAGATGAGATCTTCATTAACAGAGAAAATCTACAACTCTAGGAAGAGTTTATTAATGTGTTCCTCACCTTGGTGCCAAGCAGGATTATCTGTACAATTGGCAGGCATCATTTCCTGCCCTCTCCCAGCTGGCTCTTTATTGTTCTGGAGTCATTGCTGTTGAAATGCCGGCCAAGCGCCCGGCTGCCCAGCACAGGACTCCCAGGTATGCAGCTCAGCATCCGGCCAAGAGCAGGCACAGCTGCCCCGGCCCGTCAGGCATGCACGCTCAACACAAGCCTTTTTGGCTTTTAAAGCTGTTCAGATGTCATTTCCAAAGCCCAGAAACAACCTATGCTTTTGCTACTTTTACAAATCACCCTCACTGTGGCTCCAAGGCACAGGGTACAGGTGGTCAGCCCACAGCCCTGTGCTGGTCCCAGACGGTGCTGAGGTGGGGCAGCATTTGCCTCCTCCCCTGCTCCTTTGGTCACCATAGCTCGGTGTGACACAGCCAGTCACAGCTGTGGCTGTTTCTCTCCCAGTGCCCTATCCCTGCGGGAGGATCACGGCTCCCGAGGCCAAGAGGAAGCTCACTCGCTCCATGAACACCTTTGAGCACTGGAACATCACCGGCGACGACCCTGATGATGCCCATGACGAGGCGCTCAACAACACCACGGAAAGCAGCACTGCTGCCACCACGAGGATCACCCCCGTGCTCAGGACGGGCACGCGGGTGGTCGGCGGGTCAGACAGCATGAAAGGAGAGGTGCCCTGGCAGGTACCAGCTGTTTCTGCAAATCTTCGGTGACCCCAGCAGTCGTGTTCTGAGCACGGGATCATCTTACTTTTAAATACCCAAAGCCTGTCCCCGAGGTTAGATTGGCTTCCTGAGAAGCCTAACAGGAACACAGTTTCTTTCCGTACACAGTTTAATGCCACAGCAACAACACTTGCCTGGATGGGGCTCTCCTCTGGCAAAAAAAGCCAGAAGTCAGAGTCACAGCAGCTTTACCTGGTGAGGCACAAGGGGTTGAGCTACAGCACCAGATTGCCCAGTAGTCCATGAATGTACCAAAAGTAAGCTGAAGGCTGAGGGAAGGGGGTTTTGCAAGGAGCAATGCAACTCATTTTTTGGCTCCGTAAGTTTCAGCAGATCATAGAATCATCCAACAGTTTGGGTTGGAGAGGACCTTAAAGATCATCTAGTTCCAACGCCCTGCTGTGACCAGGGCCGCCTTCCACTGGTCCAGGTTTACACAAAGCCATGGGTGTGATTTCCCCCTGTTCCCACAGGTTTTGCTGGTGAACAGCCATGGCTTGGGCTTCTGCGGCGCATCCATCATCAACGAGAAGTGGGTGGTGACGGCGGCGCACTGCCTGAAGCCAGAGTACACCCACAACCTCACTGCCGTGGCAGGTGAGCAGCCTGGGCAGGAGGGGAGGGACACGGGACGGGGCTGGCACCGGCTGGACAAGGCACGGTGCAGGACACTGTGGCCATGGTATGGGCAGCAGCAGGACACGTGCTGCTGTAGGGCCTGACACAGGCTGCTGTAGGGCACGGAGGCCCCAGCTGTAGGTTAAAACCTTTCATCAGTCTGGTCCCTGCAGGTGCCACCACCTCTGGTTGGAGCAGTGAGCTGGGTCTGCCTTGGTCCCAAAGCCACAGAGCTGCTGGACCACAGTGTAAACAGCTCAACCTGGCCACGGGCAGGCTCACCCGAGCCAGAGGCTCATTCAGGCAGCTTTAAACCCGCTGGAGTTCAGTTAAAATGCTGCCTCATGGGCTGGTGTGATGGATTTTTATCTCTGCTGGCCACTCAGGCCTCACTGGGGAGTTCTGCTCTTCTTGGAGCTCACACTATGTTTTCACACCACTCTCAGAATGGATTTGTGTTGCTGGTTCAAGAGGGGCAGCAGTAGCCTGAATATCTCCTTGCAAGGAGAAGATAACTACTTTTGCTCCTAAGTTTTTGCAAGTAAATAGAATTTATGTATTAAGGCAGAGAAACTGGGCTGGCACGTGGGAAAGTGTGCTTGTGCAGCAGGGTCTTGGGGAGTCAGACAGGGGCTCTGTGGCGGGGCTGCACAACACGTGATGCTGCTACTCCAAAAATCAAATTTGTATCTGCTTCGAAAAGGGTGTTTTCCTCTGACTAGTGGTACCCAGCTGTGCCAGACCCCCTGCTCAGCATCCTGCTGATAATTTGGCGTGGGGCCTTGATGAGCCTGGTGGTGACACCTTCCACTGCTGTGGCAGAATCAGCTTCCCCAAACCATTTGTGTCTCCCCAGTGTGAATCTTACGTAGGTTACACCGACAGGAACAGGAGGGGAGCAGTGATGTGGTCAGCAATTGCTTCCAGCAGCACTGAGAGGAGGTGTGAGATTCACACTTTTTGTTTAACCACTATGTTATGCATTAGTGACAAAAATGACATTTTACCTAAGCCTTGACACACTAAGTTCATACCTGCACAAATGAGCTCATCAAAAGGGCTCCAGCTGCATCCTGTTAATAAGGCTGAGCTCCTGAGTGGGCCTGGCTGGCTCCTGGAGGCTGAGTACCACTGCCCAGTGCTGGCAGGATGAGGCTCACAGCTTGCACACAGTATTTTTTGCTATCTGCTTCCCAGCAGTTCTGCTGGAAAGCCCAGCACAAAGCCCAGCCTTGGACCCACCGATTAGGGAAAGTACAAAATACCAAGTGCAAAAACAGCCTCTCCAGAAAAGCACATTTCCACCTGACGACAAGTTTTGTGTTTGCTGCATCTGCAGGCAGACTGCCTCTTCTTTCAGGCTCTCTGCTGCACATCACACACTCCCTCCATTTAGTACACATTATCAGCAGAGTCCCTTCACACTCCTTTCACACTGCTCTGCGGCACCACTGGGTTTCCAGGGCAGGATTTTGGCCAGACAGCAAGTCAGAAAAGCAAAACATGATTGAATTTGTGTCTGCACCACGTGCACTGCATGGGCAACATCTGAGTCCTTCACATCCATTCACGTTAAATGTTTGGCTTTGTATATAACATCCTAAGAGGCAAAAAATAGCAGGGTGTGGAAGAAGCATTCCCCTCCCCTAGGCTTCTTTGCTTCTCCACTTTCATCCCTGAATCACATTTTCAGGTCCCCAGCAGTAGCAAGTACCTCTAACGTAAGAAAAGCCACCTCACCTGAAAGTCTCCCCCGCGTTTGTCTTGCCTCTACACTGTAGAAACAGCCCGGGAGGGAGTTGACATGCCCGCTCTGCCCAACAAAAGCCCTCTCCGAGCCCGCAGGACCCGCTCACCTCTGGCCGGCTCCGCGCCGGCTCCGCAGCACCGCCGGCACGGCCGGGCCCGGGCGCCGCAGCAGCTGCTCAGAGGCGATGGTGCGTTCCGGAGAGCGCGGCGGAGCGGGCAGCAGCCCCGCAGCCGGGGCCGAACGCGCCCCGCGCCTCGGGGGCTGCGGGAAAGCGGTCGGGAAAAGCCATCCTGCTCGCCAGCCTTCAGCACAGGCGGCGGGCGGGTGGGCGGCACAGGGGGCTCGGCCACGGGCAGCCCCAGGTGCTGCCCCTTCACCGACCCGAGAGCAGGGAGCATTTCCCTTCCCCCCACCTGTTCCACAGGCGGGAGGGAGGTAACAGGCTGCCGGCAGCTCAATCACAGCAACCTGCGGCTGCCGGCAGCGACTGCGAGCAGCTGAGCCTCAGGCGGGCGGCAGGGGCTCGGGGGCACCTGTGAGCATCGGGGTGGCATCGGTGCCCTCCTGCGCCCCGTCCTGCCTCGTGGCTCTGTGGTTTTACAAAGGGGAGGTAAGGTGTTGGGGGGCACTATGTGCTGGAAGAGAGCTAGGCCCTGAGGATCAGAGAGAGGGCCTCTTTCCTGGGCGCAGAGGTGACCCTGGGAGTGCATCCAGGTCACCGGAAATGGACTGAGAGAGGATTGTGTGTTTATGGACAGGCTGGGCCTGTGAGAAGTGTTCATTGGAGTTTGTGGCCTTCTAGGGCATTGTTTGCCTATTACCATCATAGGTGAAATCTGTGCAATGCCCCAGGTGATTGGGGGACACTGTGGTGAACATCATTCCTGCTTCTATGACGTGATATCCTGTTGGGTGCTGGTATTTAGGGAATTCTGACTGCACAAGAAACGGCTTTGCATTCTTCCACCTGATAAGCAAGGTCCTTGCCCATGCGTCAGTACTGCAGTAAGGTTTCTTTTCACTAATAAATTATTTATTCTAAACCAAGATTTTTCATCAGCGAGTTTTGCCCCCTTAGCTGCAAGGACAACATCCCCTTACATCTCTCTGAGGGTGCTAAATCCCCAAAACAGCCACATTGCTGCTAACTCTGGCAAAAGCATCTGCATCTTTGGCGCTTGATTGGATGATGTGTGCCCAGTGTCAAACCTGGGTTGTGCCGGGGACCTGAGACATGAGGGAACCTGCAACTCCCTGTGACAAGGAGCCTGGCCAGGAACAGCCTCAGAGCAGTCTGAGGGCTCAGCCCTTTGCAGCCGCTGGGCTGGGCTGGAATCGCACCAGGGCATGGTCAGCAGTCCTGCCGTGGAGGGATCCAGCCCGAGTCACATTTGTCTCTGCAGGTGAACACAACGTCGAGAGCGATGACCACACAGAGCAGTGGCGTAAGGTGGTGAGACTGCTTCCCCACCCCACGTACAACGCCACCATCAACGAGTACCACAACGACATTGCCCTGCTGGAGCTGGACCAGCCCCTCTCCTTCAACAGCTACGTCACCCCCATCTGCCTGGGCAGCCGCGAGTTCACCAACACTCTGCTGAAACAAGGCATGGGCACCGTCAGTGGCTGGGGCAAACAGCTCTTCCGTGGCCGGAAGGCCACCACCCTGCAGGTCCTCAAGGTGCCCTTTGTTGACCGGCCGACCTGCCTCAAGAGCACCTCCACCACCATCCTGCACAACATGTTCTGTGCAGGCTTCCCGTCCGGGGGCAGGGACACCTGCGAGGGGGACAGCGGCGGTCCCTACACCACGGAGATCGAGGGCACCTGGTTCCTCACGGGGATCACCAGCTGGGGAGAGGAATGTGCCCTGCCGGGCAAATACGGCATCTACACCAGGGTCTCAAAGTATGTGAAGTGGATACAGCAAACCACGAAGCTCGCCTAACCCAGGGGAGCATGATGCCGTGCTGGGGAGGCTGCACTGTGCTGGAGAATGGACTGGGTGGCTGAAGAGGGACCACAGCAAACTCCGTGGTATTGAGATATCATTGCATTTTAATAAACATTTCTAAATGAAATAAGTTTTGCTCTTGGAAGGCAGAAAGTTGAGAGAATGCAATGAAAATGTGGTAATAGGAAATAAAAAGCCCTTTTAATGACTCATGGCTGCATTTCTGAATGCACTGGAACTACTGTGGTGGTGTAAGTCCCCAGATCCCAAATGCAGAGGTTGGTGGATCAGCTGAGGAATGGCTCACATATTTCCCAGGCCAGTGCGCCACCAGCGTTGCCCACAGTTGGCATACAGCAGTGTGGGCAGGGGAAGCCCAACAGGCACTGATGCCTCAGCAGCATCCCAGTAGCAGGAGCCCATGAGGGAGGTGAACACCCTCAGCAGTGCACCCACAGTGCTCCCAAACAGATGTTTTCACATGAATCAGGCTGAGGTAGATCATGGGCAGCAGAAAATGCTCCTCCTGTTTTGGGACAGCATAAAACTGACTGTAAATATCACCTAAAATTTGTATAAAACTCATCTAAAGGTAGTGGCAGGCTTTAAGCTAATGATTTCTGCTGGGCCCTGTTAGGGTTATAAAGAGAACTGGTTAGTGCTCACCACCCATCCTGGTCTCCTTGTTAATCGGTTGAATTAGGGACTGCAGCAATGGGCACTGCTGGCAGTGATGGAGGTGATGTGTTGTTCCCCAAACACTCATGGGATGTCCCTTGAGTGCAGACAGCACCGAGGGGCACCGAGGCAGACAGGTCCGCAGGAGACCCCTGCCCTGTGCCCGGGCTGGCACCGACACAGAGGCACCGGAGAGGGAGGTGGCATCCCAGGGGAAGGCAGGGCTGGGCAGGGGTCCTTTGTCTGTGTGATTCAGGTGGGTTTAATCGAGTTCACAACTCCAAAGGAAGGGAATAATCCCAGAGGAAGGGAAGTTTACCTCTGGCCAGTGCTCATGCAGCTCGTGTCTCCTTCCATGGCAACCTCCAGGGGTGCACAAGGAAACGGGGGCTTCCAGGACCTGCACTATGCTGCCTGGCACGGGCAGGCTTCACCCGGCTGTGGGGACCCCAGCATGTCCCCAGGGGCAGAACCCACTGCCGGGGGTGTTCTCCCTCCCCCCAGTGACATGTGCCCCCAAGGCCACCGCTGCTGATATCCACATGGGCCCTGTGGGCCCACCCACGAGCACAGCCTGTGCTCCTCAGCCCAGGCGTGGCTCCTGGCAGCACTGCCCAGTGCTGCAAGGACTGGGGCTGGGGACACCCTGAGCCCTGCTGGGATGGATGCAGGGCAGGCTGGGGACACCCTGAGCTGTGCTGGGATGGATGCAGGGCAGGCTGGGGACACCCTGAGCCCTGCTGGGATGGATGCAGGGCAGGCTGGGGACACCCTGAGCCCTGCTGGGATGGATGCAGGGCAGGCTGGGGACACCCTGAGCCAGGGCAGGGTTTCAGCAGCTGCTCCTTCAGACGTCAGTATGAGCGCTAAGGTGCCTCTCCCAATTTCACTGCCACTGCATGCAGCAAGAAACTAACAGGATCATCTGCCACTGCTTACACCTTAAAATCAAAATGCATATAAGAAGGTTTTAAGTTGTTCCAAGGAAATGAAATAAAACCAACGCTGTGAGCAGTTTTTATCTAGAATTACAGCAGATGCATCTTTGAACAGAATTGCATATTCTCAGGTGGATTTATTTAACAAGTTTTTAATCTTTAAATATAGATTTAACACATTTTTTACAGGTACATATACAATATAGTTCATTTAAATTTGCAGTCAGAGAAAATTCTCTACTGTAATTTATACATATACATGAAGAGCCTAGTTCAACAGCATACTCAGGGGAACATACCATCTTGTGTGCAAAGTTTCAAATGTTAAAAACCTCAGACTGTACATTCAGATTTGCAGAACTTATCAACCTCATAAATTAATAAAAGCTTAGATTTAAAACCATGGAAGACAAAAAAGATTAAAATCATTTAATATGCAATGTGTGCTATGTTTCAGACAAATATTTACAGTTGTACCTCAAAATGTGTATTGTTACCACAAGAATTGTTACCGCTATAAACAGCCCCAACAGTAACTTAAGACACTCCTACTTTCCCACCCAATTAGTGCATTGTGATTGACTTTAAAGTAGATGAAAAGAACCTTCAGTGGCTGAAAACCTCTGCACTGTGACTGCCGGTGGCTGAAGGACACCGGGGTTGTTCTAGGTGTGTGGTGTTGCTCAGTTCAGACTCAGCTGGTCACGTTTCTGAGGGTGCACAAGGGTCACCCCCAATACTGGAGACCCAGAGTGGAGAGATGTCCACCGAGTGACAGGGAACCCCCAGGCAACCACAGCCATCCACCCAAAAATGGTCACAAAACAAACCCCCGTAGGTTTTAACTCCACTTGGGACTGTGCCTAAGACCGGTTCACAAATAAAAGTCAGATCATAAAGGTCCCCCTTTAGTCCACGGTATAAACATTGCATTTGGCTGGGACAGAGCAAATTCACTACTGCATGCACACTATTAACCCTGCTCTCCACACACTCAGGTGCTCTTTGCACACATCTGCTTAGAAGTTCAAACCACCTGTACCTACCTATGTTCTACAAAAGCAAAACTAGACAAAGAAACACAAAATTAAATTATGAGTCTTCAACATTCTTTTTCCTTTCTCAAAAATTCAATAGATACATTATTGTTAAAGATGCTGAAAAAGTCTTATCACAAGAACATCCTTAGTGCAAACATGGACATTTAGCTTGGATTTATGGCACGTGTTCCAAAAGTACATACATTAATGTAAACTTCAACACTTGCTAGATACAGGTTTCAGCCTTGGGACGCTTTGGGACCCTAAGTGATTGGCGACAACCCTGAGGTGTCAGTTTGACCTGATCCAAACCCCACTGAAATCAAGGAGGCTGATTGCAATGGGCTGGAGTCAGACCCTAAGTGCAAAAAGAGGATCTTTAGTGTTATTGCATCCTCACACGTGAGTCAGCCAGATGATGCTCCTACAGAACATTACATTCACATAGCTGAAGCAGATATTTAAGAAAAATCCACCCATAAAATCAATTAAGCAGGACATACAGCTTCTTTGTTAGTTTTTTTTTTTTTTTTTCTTTTTGGTTTACCAAAACTCAACTCTTGTTTGCAACCTCAACAGTTGTCAGCTAACAAGTAGGCAAAACCTACTTCAACCTGTAGAGGAAATTTCAAGCATCTAAACAAAGTGTCAGGAAACTGTAGTGTACTTCTCTGATGAAACATGATGTATGTCATGGAAAAACAGCAGGAAAAATTAATAAAATATCATACTTTCCACAGGCAAAAAAAAAACAAAGAGCAGAGAATGGCTTCCTTTATGAGCATGAGAAGCTGCTTAGGACCCCGGTCCCATTCAGTGCAGATGAAGCTGTGGAGGTCTGTGAATGTGATGAACAGTACAGGACAACTCCAACTATTGTGCTATTTCTCTGTAACACTTAGTTGAAAGCTTCCAAAGAGCATCGAAAATAGGATGCTACTAGCTCACCCTTAATTCAAGGGGAACTAAACTTTCTCGTGTTACACAGGGCAGCATCTATAAAGTAATGGAGAATGATGTTAATATTAAAGCATCTTGTTCCAAGAAATACATTGTTCCCTGTAATCATGTAACATTTGTATAACATAAAAAAATAAATGCACTCCTGCATTTCTCCCTAAAAGCTGAACTCCCACTGGCTTCAGTGAGAGCCTTGACTAAGGCAGGACCACAGGGTTTGACTCATTTCCATCATCTATCACTTCATTATCACAGCAAGGCCAGGCGATATCTTCTCTAGGCTCCTGATTTTGTCAGGCTCGAAATGGTTTTCTAGGGCATTACTAAATAGCTGTCCTGTGAAGCTGGCTGGCACCTCAGGTCGTAGGAGGAGGCCCTGCTTTATGTTCCCAAGGCCAAAAAGAAATCAGCATTGCCTCTAAGGGACCCTGTACAGACACAAAAGCCTGTGGCTGCAGTCACTGAAGTGCGTGAGGGGCAGTGCAAACAGCTGTGCTGCAGCTGCAAACCACGAGTGCCAAACCTGGACAAAGCTCGCACATTCCAGCCAACATGCTCGCACCAGCCTGCGAAAGCTCAAGCCACAGACAATAAATACCCTGGTCAGGCAGATGGGAGCCACAAAAGGGCTGCCTCCAGCTCCCCCGGGCGAGGGGACAATCCCCAGTGCCCTGCCCAGCGGGGGCATGGACACGCAAGCTCGGTCCTTCAGGCACTACCAGAGGGGGGAAACCTTTGCTCAGCTTTATGGCATGAAGAGCACACACAGGGGATCCCCTTAAGGCTTGGGAGAGAGAATTTGGCAAGTGGGATGTTAAAACAAACTAGAAGAGGGTCTGGCATGTAGAACAGGAGCCTGTGCCCACCTTAAACCACAGCGTGGATTGGGAAAGAAAAGACTTCAGAGATAATCTGGTTCCAAGCCCCTGCCCTGGGTGCTGCAGTGCAGCTGAGAGGCGAGATGCCCTTTTCTTCACTGACACAGACCTGCCAGTGCTGCAAAGTGTCATCCTTGGCACACTGGCCACCAAGGGACATGCAGAAATGTTTTGTCTCCTGCTCCAGTGCAGAGGAGGAGTTGGGTTTGTAATGCTGGGGCCCCCACCTTCCCTGAACGAAGGGATAACCTTGCATCTCCGTGTTCACGGAAAAGCCAAGTCTGTTGACCAGGCAATGCCTGCCCACCTGCAAGGCAGCTGAAACTAGCAACACATGGCTGAGCTTTTTACTGCTCTTTCTGAGCACAGTTCTCTCCAAATATTTTTCATTTTGAGCTCTGCATGTTACCACCTGCAATACAAAACTATTCTTTCATCATGGTGGATAAAAAAATCCACCATGCGTTTGCACGGCAGAGAGAATAAATCTATTTGGAAGAAAGCAGCAAGAACTAATCTCAGAACTTGCAGCTAGAGGCACACCAGAAAGAAAATTCATTTTCAAAATGATCTCCAAGCCAGCCACCTTCCTCCCAGACAGCCTCACGGCTTCTATCCAGGCCAAGATTTACAAGAGGACTGTGGATTTGCAAAGCTGGAAATGGCTGGGGAGTGAAACATTTACCAAATACCCCTCTGCTAACTTAAAATGGACAGCAAAAAGTTCCCAATAACTTCATTATGATTTGTATTGGCTCAACACTGGAATAATTAGCAGGAGGGGAGAGGAACAGCTTGTAGGCATGCAGGTATCAGCCATTCTGTGGTGGGAGGTTTTTGTTAGGGCCACACTATAAATCTAAGAGGAAATGTGAAGGTAAGGGAACCATTCAATCCATTCAGCTAAAGGCTTTGCCCTGAAAAAAATCCCAAACCCCAGATTTGTATGAATTCTGCTATGAAATTCTGTGACTGGACATCAAGTTTAATTAGGGGAACCCGGGGCTGAGCAGTAAGACAGGCACTGCCCCCACAGAATGCCAGAACTGCCTCTCCCCAGCACTCAGGTGACTCCAACACTCTCTAGGCTCTTGGGGACCCCACAACGTCAGTCAAGCTTCCATTGCTAACATGCAAACCAGCTCTTCAGCACAAGCAGCTCTTAATCTGTGAGGGTTCTGATGCTCCCTCCTGCCCCCACTTTGCTCCACGAGCTTGGCTGCCTAATTCTCCCTCTGCTATACTGGAGCAAGAGCTCCATCTTCTGAAGAAGCAGGAAAGAGCCCGATCCAGAGCATTCCCAAGGAGCCAGTGGTACCGTGTCACCTGCAGCGTGAAGTGACCAGCCCACAGAGTAAAGGGAATTGCTGAATGCAAAAGTACTGTATGAAAATCAGTTTTCAGAGTGCAAGTTGCTTATGGCTTAAGGACACATCGCTGAAAAGCTCTAGGAATAGCTCGAGGAAATAGCAAGAAAACATCCTACATCATCCCCCAATATTTCCTGGAGTGCATGTAAAATTAGAATCATGCCTCAAGACTCCAGGCACGATGAGCAACAGCAGAAGAGAACAGTTACCTTAGCAGGGAACACAGAGCCTCAGTGCTCTCAGACCCTGGGACGTGACTCTGGAGAACCTGGGACTCACAGAAGGCATTTTCTGTGGTTTCACCTTGTGAAATTCTCCTTAGTTTGTACTCAGCAACTTTGTAAACCAGTCTGGAGCTGACAGTCTCTAGGTTTTTGGGGATATGACCACTGACAACGCAAACCAGGGTTCAAAGTTTGCCAGCACCCTTTTATTGAGATGCAGTCATAGCTGGAAAACCCTTCTGCATAGGACCTGGCGAGATGGGGTAGCTACACATGGAGAGAAGATCAAGGGAGCCATAACTGCATCTTGAAAACAGCGTGCCAGTAAACTCTGAACATTGGTTAGCAAACTACCCCTTACATAAAATCAGAAAACCTTCAACTGCTGAGATTTGACTGCCCTGCAACAAAGGGGATAAAAAATACCTTCCTGTATAGGAAGGATTTCACCGAAATACACTGAAAAATCATCAAGAGCTGACTGGAATTTTAAGCCTTTCAGACAGCTTCCTTCACGTTAATCAGAATAACAGATTCTGACAGAAAGAAGTATTTAAAGAGAAATCTCCTTGCAAAACTTGCTTCATATAGTCATAACTAGTTTTTTGGGGTTTTTTAATGGACTAAGTCTCTGTGGGTTTCCTGAGCTGTTCCATCTCAAACCCTGGTCTCCCATTTCCAGTGGGCAGCATGGTGATGAGGCAACATGTGGAGGTGATGCTGCATACATGGCAAGGGCAACAGGCTGCTCTTAAGGCATTTTCTTGTGTCATCTCTTATGCTTCCCTATCTATTTCTATGTACATTTACAGCTAGAAAATGAGAAACATGGGTTTGGAGACTCGAAGCCTTTGGCCGAAACCTGGTAACCTGTTTATTATAAACTTTATCTAAGGATGGATTAACCAGCAGGCAGCAGTGAGGGCAGGAGTGAGGCAGCAGGGAGGAAGTATTGCCTTTAGAGTGCTGGGGTCAGGCCACGATGTCTTTTGCAGCAGGAGATTTTGCTTAGGTACCTCCTGTTCACACGGGGTTTGAGCTACTGCAGTGAGGAGGCAAAACAGTCACGGGAATCCCTGGTCAGACTCCGTCTCTTCTCCCCGATCTTCTACCCAGTGCTCTTGCAAAGAAATCTATGTTTTTAAATGCTTGGTTTTAATTTACTACTGCCTAAAGTCTCAGAAATGTCTTAATGTGTTAAACAAACAAACAAAAAGCTTAATTTACTACTTTTGCAGGCTTTTTGGAACAGCTGCTTGCTTTTCTATTTTTCCGGCAGAGGCATAGGCAGCCAGATTTAGTAGATCAAGTGTAAAGCAAATGGCTTAAAAGACCTGATTTGAGATATGAAATATTTCTGCTAGGCGTGCTATCAAATACCTGCAACTTTGGCATTCCGAAACCTGCAGTCACCGACTACTATCTGCAGACTGTGGACAGGAATCCAGCCTTCTTTTCTTCTGTTTAGGTTTTTCACCAACCTTTGAAGGACAACAGCATTAGTAACAGAAGCCAACCAACCCAGGAGCCCTTTGGTGAGGGCACACTCTACACAGCTGGGGGTGCAAGCAACAATTTGTTCAAGCCAGGGCAGCATTTTAACAGGACCTGGGCATGCATTTAAAGTATTCCTCCCACCTAAACTTAGGAACCTAATTAAAAAGCCTGCACCTCTCGAGACAATGGAGAAGAACAGGACTCCCTCTCAAGTCATCCTGCCTGAGACCTCCAGAGATGCCAGCTGAGGAAAACTGGCTACTGATGGAGCCAAGGGCAATTATTTTCCTCATTCCTCTGCTGTTTAGACTGGTAGGATGATTTTAGTCAGGTACTGTAAGTAAATTCAAGCCAAGATTTAGGCACCTGGAAATACTCATGCTCATAAGTGACAACCCTGTGTCTCACTCATGCAGTGAAATTGGTGCTAACAAAAAAGCTTGGTGTGAGAAATCTTTGACTGGCACTGGCTGAAGCCCCCAGGAGAGGTGAACTTTCAGCAAACCTGAGATGCTTTGCATCTTGCTTTTGCTAACAACAAACAGAATTTTTCAAAATGCAGTGGGACTAGATGATCCTTGCAGATGCCTTGCAACTGAAATATTCTATTTTATCCTATTCTAATTTCCCTTGAAGTGCAAGGGCTGTAGCTGTCAGCCAGGAATCCTCCACGGGGCATCGACATCTGTGCATTTACAGGCTGGTGCCTGCACAAATCTGATCCAGGTTCCTGCTAACATCACCATTCCCACACCCCAGACAAGGCATTGGCACACTGGGCTCCTTCCTACTGAGAGCCCAGGCTGGCTGATGAGAGCTGGGCAGAGCCATGCTGGAAAGGAAAGAGCCAGAAACTTCAGCCAAAGCGCTGTAAACCTCAGGAGGGGGCACACTGCCCTTCCAGACAAGGACACCGATGGTTCAACAGGCAGCAGGCCCAGGGCTGGCTTCCAGGTGATGCCCCCAGCCACCAGGAGAGAACCAGCTAGGAGGGGTCATCTTGTGAGCCACAGCTTGGCACAGCACAGAAACAGGGGCTGCAGCCATCCCCCAGCTAATGTTCCTACAGCTGAGGGAGGAAAAGGCCTTGCAATTACTCACTATGGCTGTTAATAAGCCCAGAGGAACAAAGCCTGGAGCTGAGCTGGCATGGGCAAAGGGAAGCACCATCTGAAGTGGGAAGAGCATGGCAAGAGGGGCTGTGAAGGTGTTGGTAAAACCCAGCTCTCCCAGACACCCATGGCAAGGGAAGTCCTGACTTGTTTCCCCAGGCCAAGCCAGTGCGGATGGCATCCAGTGTTGGCAAGGGAATGAATTCTCCAGCTTTCTGGAATAGTCTAAAGCTCAGTCAGGAGCTGCAATGAGTGTATTGCCAGGCAAGTGACATTTCAAGGGACTGCCTTGCAGGCTCTTAAAGATAAGGCAAAGAAATCCTAAAATACCTACCACTGTCCCTCACCATCTTCATGCAAGAGCTGAATTTCATCCCCGTTTTTCACCAGCAGGTCCTCCGATCCTCTCCTCTTGCAGTCTGCAAGGGCTTTGTATTTTCCTGGAGACTGTGGAAGAAAGAAAAACTTTTCTTACTTAGCTGCATTTCACATCACGCAGCTGTGATTTCTGACTGCTGCAGGGAATGTGACAGAGCCCTATCAGCTACCTTAATTAAAATTATTTCAAGAAACTGTGGCTGAGACATCTTCTCATTCCCCAAACCGAGATACAGGAATTCTGAGAGGCATGGACAAGACACATCCGTTATCCCAGGAAAACAAGGCGTGATGACTGACCACGGCAGCCCCTCAAGCTCTGACACCAGTGCACCTCCACCTACCAGCTGGTTCCCGTCCTCCTCTTCGGTGTCCGAGCAGTTGGAGAGGTACTGGTGACCCGACCACTCCTCCAGTCCCTCGCAGATTTCCAGGGACTGGGACATTCCTGGCCAGCCTGCAAGACAGCGTGGGGCTCAGGCTGGGGTACCCCAGCAGCCACAGAAATGCCCCGAAGGGAGGGGAAGGGGCCATACTTCTGTGGGGCTTGTTCTGGGGGGACACGAGCCCGCTGTCCAGCATCACCGGGCTGGTGCGCTCCGAGTCGTTCTCTTCGGAGCTGATGGAGGCTCTCTGCTGCTTCCTGAATCGTTAAAAAAATAAAGAAATCAATCTTGGTTTTACTTCACGAATGAACGCAAACTCCACGAGGTTTTGTAAAATAGGCTCAGAAATAGTACTGGTACCTCTTACTGCATGTTTCTATAAAGATTGAGGATTTAGTGCCCGGTTCTTAATCTTTCTGGGAGGACAAATAAAGTTGCTGCAGCATCTCTACCCCCGAATTAGAGCCCTGTCTTTGGTCTGTCTCCATCTGCAGAGGAGCTGCAGCTCAGGCTGAGCTGCCAGGCTCAAGGGTGCCCCTCGCAGACCCTGTCCCCAGCCACTGCCACCAAAGGGTGAGTGACAGCACGTCCCTCCTGTCCCCTCCCCAGAGACAGAAACGGGGCCAGCACAGAGCCAGCAGGCGCTGGGTGCCCGCTGCTGGGAGGGCACCCCGGGGCCGGCTCCTGGCACTCACCCGTCACTCAGCTGGGAGGAGAGCGGGAGCTGCTCCGAGCACGAGCCAGGCTGCTGCTTCTCCACTGCTGGGAGGGCAAGCACAGCTTAAAATCCAGTTTTTTATTAGCAACTGTCACACTTGAAGCATTACTTTAAAAATTAGACCTTTTGTACAACCCTATTGATTTCTGTTCAGAGAAAAACAGACCTATGGACTCTTGCAAAGCACAGACTTAATTATGATTAAGGTGGCATGCTAGCACAAATCCAATACCCAGCATGCTACTGAGGACCAAAATATGCTTAAAATTAGGTGTCTGTTATGTATCTCGTTGAATTAAAGCTATGATAACAAATGTGAAATAATCCCCAAGGTAATGACAACCAAAAAAATGTACTTCTGTAATCCATTTTCACATGAGCACCCAGCTTTTACTGCTCCAAGTTATGTTATTTCCCTGTAATGTAAGGCCTCACTCCAGCATTTTGCTACCAGGCTTCTAAAAATCAATTCTCCAGCGAAAATTAGTGGACTTGAAGATCAGCAGTGTGACAATAGGAAAGCTTCTGCTGCAGAATGAAGGCCACAGAGAAATCGGTCAAATGTACCTTTTATAAGCTCCTGCTGCTTGAACAAAATTTTTCTTATTTCATTCAACCATGCCATCTTCAGATCTACTGTTTGGGCCTGGAAGAAGAGAAAATTGTCTGAATTTTGCATTAAGAGTCATCCATTATAATGTAGGAATAAAATCTTACTTTTCTCTGCTGTAATTAACTGAAATCCCCTTTTTTTCCCAAAGCTACCACTAAATTTTAAACAGTCTTGATCTTTTCAAATTGATGATTGCCATTACATCCAGGCACGGCACAGTGGAAGTTGTAGAGCTATCACCACAACCATAAAGATCAATGAGACACGTTTTCTTCTCACTGCTCTGAGGATGTGCAAATACCCAGATTTCTGAAGCTACAAACCTGCACCACGTACACCTCTTCTCTCCCACTGTACCAGATCTCAAATTTCCGATGATCTCCTTTCACATTCTCAGTTATTCCAACTGCATTCATCTGCAAATCCAAACAACAAAAAGTTGAACAACACAAAGCTCCCTCTTCCCCAGGAATCCAGACTTCTGTCAGCAAGTTAAACCTGTTTTCACCGAATTTAACATGTTTTATCAATTTTAACTTAAGCAGCAACTGAAAGTCATTATCTGTCTCATCCCTCCTGACTTTCTATCAGCTTGCTGCATTTTGGATAAGCTTCCCAAAACCAATCAATGGACCTTTGGGAAATCTTCATTTGGGAATCAGTGGAACTGACTGAAGCATCATCTCAGTTGCCTCTTTCAGCATAGAATTTCTCAGATTTGGCATATGAAGATTTATAAATACGGGACATGTTATTTATCCACATACATTATTTCTGCCGTATTATTCTTTGTTTACTCACTAAATTCTTTGTTTCCCTCATTCAGTGACCTTTAAATCCCATTTGTGAAGCCCTTAACTCCTTTAGGGGTTTGAGTTCAATGCCTTTTGGCCCCTGGCCATCCCCTGTAGTGGTGACACCACCCTAAGGTTTCCAAAAGCAGGGTTAATTTTTGGATACACAGCCTGAGCTGCCCCAAGCCTGAGCTTTCAGGATGCACCCAGGCTTGAAGCTGAGCGCTGCTTTACTCATCATCACCAACCACTTTTGATAGTTTGGATGAAAATACCAAAGGCCCAAATCCTTCAGGATCTGCACAGTGTGACCCACCTGAACCAAGCTTAAACCATGATTAGAGACAAGAAACTCTTCAACAACAGGAGACCTCTGACCTCCCTCCTGAGCAGGCCATGAAGCTGAAAAATGCTGCAATACCTGATACCACATAAACCATCCTCTCCCTTAAAGCAGAGTTTGCTGGCAATTCATCGCTGATTAAAGGATGGTCAAAAATAGCTCATGTATCCCACCTGCATGTTTTGGAGCAGATGTAATAAGAAAGGTATCATCTATCATAAATTATTCACGCAGACTGGATTAGACAAATCCACTATAAACACAAACAAAACCTTAGAAATAACATCTGCTCAACACTGCTGTTCCTCCTTGGTAGCATGTGCATGCCCAGAGCTTTTGGTCTGAAAGACTTGGATGGTTTACACAAGAGGTCCCATGGACAAATGCTCTGTTCCAACTTTTTCAAATGTTGGTGCCCCTTTTCAGTGACATAAACAGCCTCAGGGAGTGGGAACCAAGTTGCTCTTGACACCATAGAAACATTTGGGCTGGAAAAGACCTCTGAGACCATCGAGTCCAACCGTTCCCCCAGCACTGCCAAGGCCACCACTAACCCATGTCCCCAAGTGCCACATCCACACACCTTTTAAATCCCTCGAAGGATGGGGACTCCCCCACTGCCCTGGGCAGCTGTGACAATGCCTGACCACTCCTCATGTCCAACCTGAAGCCCCCTGGTGCAACTTGAGGCCATTTCCCCTTGTCCTGTCAAGATGCCTTAGAAAGCTGAATGAGGCTCCATTCTGATTTTATAAACATTTAAAGTTTATGAAAGCTGTTGGAAGGGCAGCCTAGAGAGCACCTCCCCCAGTGGCTGCAATTCCCAGTTCTGTGCATCTTGTTTACCTTGGCAATTTACAGAGGCTCCTACAAAACTGCCCAGGCATCAAGATATTAGAAATTTTAGGTGATCTACTGTGATGACGCAAAGAAAAAGTGCCAGGAAGAGACAGATTTAAGGTCTGTTCATTCAGGTTAGTGGATTTTAAAATTCTATTTCCTCCCCCTGGCCAGGATTTACTGTCAGCAGTTGGATCACTGCAGTGCAGACCAGGCTGGGTTAGTGCAAAGCTCTGTGATGGTGTTTATCTGCATCAGCTTCCACGTGGCACCAGGCAGATTTACCTGGCACTGCAGTAACCTGCATCCCCCAAGTTACTGACTCTCAGCTGAAGAGGTATTTCCAACCCTGCACGTTTTGCAGTATGCACAGTATTATCCTGAGGGTTTCTTTTGTTTGTTTCACGGATGATCTGTTACACAGCTTCTACCCAACAGCTCGCTGCAACCCTGAATCCCCAAAAAAGCACTGCTGCAAAGAAAAATAATTTCCTGATACTTAGGAACACGGTTCAGTGGTGGATTTGGCACTGCTGGGTTAACAGTTGGACTCGATGATCTTAGAGGTCTTTTCCAATATCAATGATTCTGTGATCACAAATCAGATAAATGCCAAGCTCCAGAAACAGGGATTTGCCCTCAGAACAGCAATTCTCAAAACATATGTGTGCAGATGTAACCCTGTCGCATCCATGGATTCTCTAACTCCAACCTCTCTGTGTGTCAGCTGCAGCATGAGCCCTCTCGAGGCCAAGGAAAACTGTGGACACGCTGCCTGGACTCCTGAGCACAGGATTTTCTCCTCCGAGCTGGTTTTCCCCTGCCACCTCTTCAGTTCTTTTAAAAGCATGTATGGTAAAACAAGTACCACAGGGAAAACAAGCTCTCCAGAAGGAAAAGGATGCTGCTTGGGGAAAACATCAGGTACCGAAACATATGGCCCGAGACTTGCTTTTATTACATCATTTGTAACGTGCACCGGAGCTGAACAGACTTATCCACTGTTACCTTGTTTTCTAACTGCTTATGGCATCTCCCTCCCCAGACCCCACTGAGAGCAGGGACCTGCAGCAGGGATCTGCTCTGCCTCCAAGTCTCAATTTTTTCCAATCTAATATATACCCCTACTGGGTTTTCATTTTTCAAGAAAAACAAGGCAGAGCACTGAGGCAAAAATGCTGATATTAGAACTGCTCATCACACGCAGCATGCCAGAAGGTCTCTTCTAGAGCAGCGCTTTGGGAATTTTATGGGTAATAGTTAGCTTTTATAGGGTTGGGACTGCTGTTTACATCCCTCATATTTTGCCATAGGCCACTCTTGTCATCTGGTAATTGTCCTTTTAGCTGCAGTTGGAGCCTGCAAGGGAGAAGGGCAATGGGGAGGAAGAAGAGTTATCCCTGCATCCTCCTGCGGGGTGGGAAATAGGGCTCAGGAGCAGCCAGGAAGAGCCTGCCCTAGGGGCCTCCCTGGGGTATGAGGAGCCTCCTTGCTCTCCCCTGCGGGCTGAAAAAGACACAAAACGCCCTTCCATGCCCTCACCCACTCCTGGAACACGGACTAGAGCAGGGGCCAGGCACATTTGTACCCCTGGGATTGGCACAGCTCCATTTCCCTGGCAGAGTCACATCCATGGCTCCGGGTCCATGGGCTCTCCCAGCTGCTGCCTCAGCTCTGGGGTCCTCAGAGTTCATTCAACCAACAGCCTTCCATGGATATGGCACGTCCCTGTGAGGCATCACAGCCCTCAGCAGCACAGAACGAGCCACTGGCTTGCAGAAGAAATGCCCTCTGGCTCTGCAGAATCACTGGTCTGCAAGACACAGGGCTGTGTAGAACAGCCTTACTTTCATAAGTAAAAACAAAAACTCCTTACTTTCAGAAAGTGCTTAAAGCTGTAAGATGAGGTTTTGTCATATCCATCTCCGTGCTCCTCTCGCTTCTTGCAGAAGACCAAGGCTTTCTCATACAGAAACAGGTGCCTCTGCATGGGCTTGAACCTGGCAAGATCCTTCATTTTTGTTGGCCCTTTTCGGTGTCCTGTCCAAACACTGAAAGATCCCTGCATCAATACTTTCCCCAGTTCGCTCAGGTCACCCTGGGGAGAGCGTGACAAATGAAAAAGAAAGAAAAAGACATCAATTAAGATGTAAGAGGACTCTCCAAACAATGACGGGACACAGGGCCAGCTCTGTTCCAAGGCACGTCCCTCTAAGAATGGGCCTTCCTGGAAGGATCAGAGGATCTTTTGGGAGTGATGACCTGGTCCCAGGGGGGAAGCAGAGGTCTCTCGCAGGGCTGCAGCTAGTCTAGAAAGTCAGAAACTGGAAGAACTCAAAAGAAAGGAAAACCATCCAGTTCCTATGGAAGAGCACGTCAAGGGCTCTGGCCACTTCAGTGGGATAGGGCAGATGGGATTTGAGCCTGAACTGTCAGAAGATGGAATTCTCAAGGAGGCCAGGACTGGGATCAGCAGCTTTGAAAGCCTCACCCTTCCCTGCAGCCATAGCAAAGACAACCACTGCAGTGGGAGAGGTTCAAAAGCAGCCTCCGAGAGCCGTTTGTTAAACGCTGAATGTGAAATGCTACGAAGACACCCCGGCTGAATTGTTAGGTCAGCCATGAGAGCACAAAGGTGCACACTGGAAAAATACTCTAGAAAACCACAAGGTGGCAAGTGTGGGCACCGTGCAGCTCTGGGTATGTCCCAAAGCCCTGAAATCAGATGGAAGACTGTCACCTGTGAGGGCTCCCTGATCCCATTCACTCTGTAGCTGTTCTGGGATAGCTCTCAGCTCACACATTCTGGACACCATCCATTCCCAGTGCATCCATCACCCGGCCTTGTGCAAGGGCTCTCACTGCTCAAACCTACTCACATCATATCCTGTTATTGAAATCTGATGCATAGAGTCGTTGACTGACTTCAGCAAATCCAACATTGCAACCAGAGCTTCTTGAAGTTCCTGAACTCCATCACAGCTTGTGCTGTACTTTAGCAGCTCCTGAAAATAGAAATGGGAGAGCACGTGTTTGCACTTGAACAAAGCAGATTTTTCCACCTTGCCCAAAGTTTCCAATGGCCAGAAGTGACCTACACTGAGTTTCTTGTTTCATGTCACTGGAAAAAGACTCCCTCTAAAGCACAGTCAGTATGAGGTGTGGAACAGGTCAGTGAAGGATGGCCTATTTTTAATATGTTTCCTTAAGGATGGTGTCAGTATAGAGCAGCATCACATTCATCTGATTCCTCTGCGTTGTGTTTTCCTGCTTGGTGAGGTATGGGAAATAGGGCTCGGGTTCTTCACTAGCTGCCAATATGCCACAAATGCCCTCAAACGGGCTCGCAGCAGATGATTATCTTCAGACTGGCAGGCACAAGGAGCAGAATTTATAAAATCCAGAGCCTTCAAGTCAGTAAATGGAAGACAGGATTTTACCATGGAGATAAAATTAGTTTCATTTCAAATCTCCTGTGCTCGCTTACAGCTGCATGTATACTCATTCAGGAGTCTAGAGGGTGGGGTTCAGGAGCTACTGCCCAAGTGTTACCCCTGCCTTACAAAGTGAGGATAACAGCACTGCCCTGCCTCAGATGGGGGACACGAGAATAAAGGCATTAAAGATTACAGGCACTATCAACACCTGAGGAGGAGAGATGCAACAATATATTTCATTCATCAGACTCTCAAGATTATCTCTGGCTCAGTTTTCTTACAAGTGCTTCTGTAAGTTTGCATCTCTGAACTGATTCAAACAGTCTTTCCTTAAAAAATGGCTTGTTAAAAGCACTTGTTCCCTTTTCAGGTATGTGAACATTCATCTTCACTGAAAGTCACTTCAGAGGGCCAAGATAAGCAATATGTCATCCAAAGCTTGGTGCTGATTTACAGGTAACCTTTAATTGAAAAATAAAACAAACTGGGAAACAAATCTAATCTATCTGCTGATGCCCTTTCAAAGCAGAACATGAAATACCTTCAAAAGTAACTGGTATTTTGTCAGGCGCTGCACTGGTTTGAGCAAATAGGAATCCAGCCCGAGTTTGTGTTCTAATTTTCTTTGGCATTCCTGGAACACAGAATTCAGACTCAGTAAATTTTGCAGCATCCGTAAGTAGCCATTCCAACAGCACGATCGTGGGGTTTGATGGCTCTCAGGATTTCATATCAAAGTGTTGAATGGTGCCTGCGACTACAGAAATGTTACAACAACGTGCAAAACAACCCAGTGAGTGGATCTGCCTTGCACTCCTGGTGTGCAAGAACCTCCAACATCTCTTTCTGAGAGTATTCTGTGCGCACTTTTCACACAACACTAAACAAAATGCAGGAGAACCGTGGGCTGCCGAGGAGGGTGTTTAGGACAAGGGAGCGTCCCACGGCGATGCCTGCCTGGGTGGAACAAGCAGCTCACCTGGAAGAAGGAGCTTTCGGAGCACTGCCTCCACAGGGACTCCGAGCGGGGCTTGTTCTGGCAGTACTTCTCATACATCTGGAAATCCTCCCGCTGCAAGGGAAGCCAAAAGGCAAGTCACCCTCAGGGACCCAATCCTGCTGGGCAGCAAATGAGGTCAACACCCAAACTGTGTGTGCTTTTTTCTCTGCTGCCAACTTTAAGATCTCAAAGCGACAGAGTTTGGGCGAAAAAAGCCCTGCTGGGGATCACAGCAGACCCCGGCGTGGTCATGACGGCTGCTCTGCCCCACCTCTGCTGCCGAGCTGCCATCGCCGGCCTGGCTGCCGGTACCGAGGGTCAGGAGCCTCTCACTCAACCGACATAACTGAGGTGTTGCAGAGTGTGACAAACCAGGGGAAACACTGGCCTTCGAGGCTGCTTTACACGTGAAAACGAGTCACCCACCCTGTCTAGAAAACAACATCCCACTCTCTCGGGTGCTCCCAGGCAGTTTTCCAAACTGTGCAGGAAAATTCTGCAAGAGATGGGAGAAGGGACAAAAACACAGCGGTGAGCAAGGTAAGGTTTGGGTATTTCATCATTACAAGGGATCAGTCTGATAAAAAGGGGAACAGAGCAACACCGTACTTGTTGTGGAAGTCATAGATCTCGGGCATGTTTCCAAAGAGGACGTCCTTCCTGTTCCTCAGCACAGGGGGCAGGAGGATGAGCATGGCAGGATTATCCATCTCAGCTCTGTAGCCCTGCCAGATGCAAAAAGGGCTCATCACTCAGCTGCCATCTCCTCAAAGGCAGATAAAAAGGGGACATGAACAGACTTTCAATATGATCTCTTTGTTTCTAAGTGCAATATCCCTTTTATTCCCTGTTTTTCGGTCTCTAAATCCCTGTCTTTCAGTCCCTGGGCACATGGGGTTGTGGTCCAGGAGGGAATGGCTTGGGGCAGCTCCCGTGGGGCTGGCAGCACTGCAGAGATGCTCCCAATTCTCCAAAGGCAGATCAGCCTGGCTGCAGGAGAGGACCCACAGGAATACCTGTCTGGGGAGAACACATCTCCTCTGTGCCCACGGGACTGAGGAGTGGCAGCGTGTGTGTGCAGAGTGAGCAGTCACACACAGCCCCACCAGAACCACTGCAGTGAGGAGGCAGTGAGCTACCAACAGAGACAGCTTGGCATCAAACACCAAAATCAACGGGCTTTTTGCTCTTGTACAAGACATGCTGAGCACCAGGGTCTTGCTCTCCTCAATGCTTCAGGAATTCTGGGCTCTGTGGCTCCACTTGCCCCTTGAAATCACAGGCTCTTCCACTGGAAGGGAGAACACTAAAATAGAAATTGTTGGGTGGAACTAGGAAATAACGTAAAGCTCCCCAAAGTACCATCCCATCACTGCACCAAGTAGGGCAAATTTCCTAACTGCAGTGCAGGGAGAAGGCACGGCCAGAGCTCAGGACCACCAGGGCAAAGAGGCCCCCAAGGCTGCCATTAGCCACAGCTCAAGCTGGCCCTGCTGGTCCCCAAGGACTGCACAGAACTGTGAGTAGAGAACTACGTGAGCAGCAAGAATGTGTTCAATATGTACAGCACATCTCCTTTGGCTTTCCAAACTAATCTCTCACACTCACTGCGGCTGGAATCAATATTCCTTATACTAAGCAGGCATTTTGTAGTTGATTAAGGATGCAATAGATGATAAGTATCTGGAAAATTAGTCATTTTTATTTAAGGCCAGCAAGCAGGCTTCCCTCTTTAAAGGAAATACTATTTTCAGAAAACTGAAGTCTATCTGTCCATTTTTCCCTATCTAGACTCGATGTGCACAGCAATAAATCTGTGTACCTGCCAACTGCTTCATCACAGAGAGCGTGGTTTAACAAAAAACCCAATCAGTGCAGGGAAATTACATGTAACTACCTGCAGTCCAACAGATTTATATCCTGCTTGCTCCTGGGTGAGAGAAATGTGAGGGGGGGAGCTATTTAACAGCCAACTTGTTTTGGCCATCAGCAAGAGTTATTTTGGAATAAAGCAGAAGTGTCTAAAATGACAGTATGAGAAATCATAATCTGCTTTCTAAAGTAATGTGCTTCATACAGCCACGAACTTCACAGTATTGAGATGGAATTCTCCCAAGGATAAAACACAAGCCTCTTTCTTTTGTCTCCTAAAGGTAAAGGGAATTAGGGAACAGTAAAAAGAAACAGCTTTTTGTGTATTTTACAGGCACTGCTAAGACTAATTACCAGTGCTTTTGTGTACAAACAGAAGGCTGCTCCTTCAATGTAGATGAAAAGCTCATCCTGACACCAACTGTTCCTGCAGATGCTTCTAACAAAGAAAACTTAAGGAGAAAACTTGAGCATTTATGCCTAGCTTGGGATCTGACAGTCTGGTGGAAACCTGCCCTGTCACATCTCTGCTTGGTCTGACAGAGTGGCAGGTGCCCTTTTGTACAAGCCACCAGGGAACAGTAATGAGCAACCTGGAGAAGTCACTCACCGTCAAAACAGTGAAGAGTTCCTCCACATACACTCTCTCTGTTTCTATAAGCTCATTTATGACATGGCTAAAATAAAAAAAAATAGAAGTATATTATTTTCACATCTATAAAAAGCCCCACAGGTGATCAGTGCAGTTCAAGGAGCCCAAAACATTGTGTGATCTCATTAATAACCAAGAGGTAAAAGCACAAGAGATGACAGCTGGGTCAGGCTGCAGGAACACAGGGATGGGGCAAGGATTGGCCAGAAATAAACATCATTTTAGGTGCTGTAAATGGGGTGAGTGCTTACCCTTTCAGTATATCTAAGCTGTCATCACTGTCCGAGATAAAATACTGCAAGGAATTCCGCTTCTCCTGGTAGTCGTGCATGACTTCGATCTGGAAGAGAAATGGGGTGCACGGGAAGGAGCTGCAGGAAGGGCCCTGCAGGGGCAGGAGGAGCCCAGCCCCTGGGGCCAGCAGGGAAACTCTTTGGGGAAGGCTGAAATACGTTTCCTTACAAGAACCCTTGTGCAGTAAACCTTAAGAGGGAGTAACATACAATGGGTAGCCAAGTATTCCCAGAAATTACTCTGCTGCATAAAATCTGAAAATACTGGTAGCATAACCCATTAGTGCAGAGGCCAGAGAACAGTTCCCACAGGGGAAGTATTTGTGGATGGGGATATTTCCTAAATCACACCTCTGTTATGTGAAAAATAAGTTCAGGGAATAACACACAGGAAATAGGTATCTGGATACTGGAAAATCAATCCAAGACAGAGCTCAGGTGCTGGACTAATCCAACTAAACCGTATGGATATAAGAGGGTTTGGGTCTGCTTGATTTTTTTTTTTTTTAAGAAAAAAAGAAAAGAAAATAGAGAGATCATCTCCAAACCCAAAGTACAATCAATCTTCAGAGCAGTTTCAGTTTTTCAGTGTATAAAACTCACTCAGATTTCATGAATAATTTTTACCTTGCGAGAACTTGGAGTTTTTCTTGAAGTTTTCTTCCCAGGGAGAGAGAGATCAAATGAAAATTTCAAACTGGAATTAAAATCCACACCTTGGGTAGAAAAAAGCAGAATTACATAATGTACATCTATAGTGAAGGAGATTCTTCTGACAGAAGCTAGTAAGTCAGAAGGAAAAGTGGGACACACTTTAAGATTAAATAATTAGTCAGCTAATGCTAATAGCAAACTGACCAAATAAAGAGTATTTATCCCAAACAATCCCAGTGCCACATAGCACGTCACACGGTGATAAAGGCCAAAAAGTAAAAATATTTAGAAAAAACAAAACAAAAGGGAACACAGTAATCAAAACCTAACAAAGTCTCTGAAGCCTGAGCATATGATAACAGCAAAAACAATAAAAGCAAATAAACTGCAGAAAAGAACATCCCCTACTAGGACACTGTTTTAAAGTCCTTTTATGAACGCAGGGCAAGATGCTCAGCTGTAATAAACTGTTTCTCCCTCTTGCACACATTTATTGATGCTGTCAGTAAATTATTACAAGTTGTAATTGAGCCACAGAGGTAAACTGGAAGCTTAAAAATAAAGCATCAGTCTCTCCAATGAGTTATAGGACATCACTCAAATACTTCATAAGAAGAATGTGGACATGCTGGAGAGAGTCCAGAGGAGGCTCTGAGGGCAAAGTGGTGCAGAGAGCAGCCAGCCCAGCTGGGGCAGCTGTGAGATCCAGCTGTTCCACGTTCTCACACCCAGGCCCTGGACCTTCAGGGATAGACAGAGAGCTCTGGATGCTGGACACAGAGCAGAGGTGTGCATGGGGTGGGACCCACCACACATGGGAAGACCCGAAAGAGCTGAGGACTTGCCAGTGGTCCTGCTCAGAGACCGCCACGGGGAGGAAGGGAACACAGATACAAAGCTGGATGGGAGATGGGCACCAGCTCCTGTTGCAAGAGTGACTCCACTCCAGCACTCAGCTCTGCCACAGCCTGCAGTGCCACTTCTGCACATCTCGCTACACTTTAGGGCTCAGGGTGGGAGAGATTTACTCTTTCCCCAGCTCCCCCCAAAAAAAGGTTTAAAAATTAGAACCCCATTTCTCACACAGGCTTCAAATCCAGGGCAAAGATGAAAGAGGAAGCATCTGTCCTCAGACAGAGAAAGAAGGGGGGGAACGGGCATAGACATATAAGAAAGAAGAGAATAGAGGACGAAAATGATGTGCTCAGAGTTGGTTTGGTTTCAATCCACACCACAAAACCCATCCATCTCAAAGCACTCCCAGCAGAGCTCAGCATGTGCCTTTGACACGGCACATCATGCCAGCAGGCCTGCAGCAGTTTGATGTTTGGTATCAAACAGGCCTTATTAAAAAGCTCTCCTGTCATGATCTATCCAAAGAGGAGCCTTTTGTCTTTCCCTCACTTGATCATTGCTTTCAGGAAGAGGATTAATGGAGATACCTGTGCTTTGCAGGTGACCGAGTGCCTCTGCTAGAAAAACTTGCATCCCAGAAAGGCATGAAATAAGCCCAGCTGAGTGATGATGATCTCACAACATCCCACAGAAGTGGCCACCCCTTTACCCTACTCTTTAAGTCAATAATTTGTCTTTAACCCTCTCCTCTTTCTAGAAAGCTGGAAAAGCTGTGCTAGGTAAAATGGGCAATGCTCTAATTTAAAGCCTCAGAGCTTTTTTACTGATTGAGAAAAGGGCTTCAGAAGGCAATGTGCTATAGAGAGGATGGCATCAGCCTGGGAAGAGGAAATCTGGGATTTATTTGCTGCACTGGCCTGCATCTTGAGTAGCTTCATTTCCCTCACTGCATCTAGCTTCATTCCCAGCCCTCCACTTGGCTATTTACATTTCTCATTGCCTGAACTGAGGCTGCCTTTGCTGCTGTATGACACCTGCTACAACTCACCATAACCAATATTTGCTAATTCATCATAAAAACCTAGTGTTAAAACACAAATGTTGAATTGCTTTTATGTAGTCAGATCGCTGAATTTAATATTCTGACATAATTTAGCAAGTCCCTGGTTGAAAATACATGGACACGACCTTGGAATCTCTTTTAATTCTGTCTGATACACTCAGGGCAGCCAAGGATGAAAGTTTTAATGTTATCATTTAAAGCTAACATGGTGCCACATCCCATTACCAAAACTAGGGCAGAACATTCAGTGACCTCAGTTCAGTGAGAATTTGTACCTTTATGGGCATTAATTATTCCACAATTGGGATTTCAGGAAGACACCCTGAAGGAATCAAGAGGAGTTAAGCATCCAGCTCATTTCTGTTCATGAGATTTGAGCTCCTCATTTCTCCAAGCTCCTTTGCAAACATCAGTCTAACTTCATGTCAGTTCCAGCTCAAGACAGCCACAGAGAATAGGCAAGCTAATAAATTTATAAACCTTTCCCTTTTTTCCCCCCGTAGTATTAATTCACCAGTTTCCAGCCCAGCAGGATGCCAGGAAAGCAGAACTGGAGGTGTGCAGTACTTATAGCACTTTTTTCACTGAGTATGAAGTGGAAATAAATAACAAGCAACCAGCTTCATCCTTCACACAGGTATGGGAAGACTCACACAAAAATTGGAAAGATAATAAATCACCTGATATATATTTAACACCAATAACTGTATCTGCCAGCAAGGTTTAGTTAGTTTCTCAGAACCATCCTCAGCCTTACTCTTCCTGCCTCAAAGCGAAATTATCAGCTGAAAATACCACAATTCCACAATATTTTACCATGTTTAGGAGAGAATAAGGGTGATTTTGATCTCGGTGGGTTTTCTGGCCGAGGAGCCACTAGCTGGACGGGCCGCACGTGTTTATCCAACAGCTTCTTGAAGCAGGACTGCCGGTTCTCAAACATGCTGCGGACGTTTTCAAGCTTGACCTGCACTGACTGGATCTGGCACTGCAGAGAGCGAACAAAGGCTCACATAATCACCACTAACTTTGACCCCAAGCAGAGGACTGTAAGGTGAGAGCACCGCCACACAGTCCAACCTTGCTCTTCACTTCTGTAACAAGGAACTGGAGGCGTTGCTTACCTTCAACTCAGATGTTAAGACCGATTCAAAATCATAGTGCAGGGCTTGGGGATCATAGTTTAAGTAGGCTGAAGAGCTTTCAAGAAATCTTTCTATGTCCTGGAGTGCTTTCTGAGCGCCTTCTTTAGACTGGCACTTATCCATTTGCTGGTTGGCGAGCAGGTAGGCACCTTCATCGCAGCACTGCAGAGCCTGGGGACAGCACAGGCAGCGAGACCCTCGTGCTACCTCCACTGCAACGAGGTTCTCACAAGGAATACCATTATTGGATCTGTATGGAGCTAAACAGCACTGCCAAAGACCTCAGCACTTACTGTGTTTTGGTCAGAAAGCAGAAAGGCCAAATTTTTTCTCTAAGGTGACTGCAGTCCTCAACATATCCAGCCAAGCTGTTCCTTCCTGTACCTGGCTCAAATTAGTGGTGTACCTGACATGGAAGTACCAGTGCAGAGTTGACCCAAGTGATAAGCAGATGCTTATCTCTCCAAATGGGAAAGCTGCAGTGGGCCCTATGGAGCTTACAGTGAGACTGGCAGGTTTCCTGAGGCTCAGTGCAGACCTGAACTGGGCTCATTGGCACCCACACACCGTGGTGTGCACAGGGGCAAGAAGATGCTCCAGCCAAGCACAACAGAGGATCTCCAGTGCTGTGAGCAGGAAGGGAGACATGGAGAGCAGGACCATGCCATGCTCCAGCACAGCCCCAGGCTAGACCCTGGGCACCAACCAGGACTGCAAGGAGCCCAGGAGAGGCCCCTGTCCTGCAGCTGAGAGGCTGCCAAGGAACCATCCGTCCCCACAGAGCAGCACAACGCTGAAGTGGAGCGCACAGAGAAAAAACGAGCTCCCCAGTTCCCCGAACCAGGGAAATGGAACAGGGTCAAACTTCCCTGTTTTTCTTAATTGGCCTCAAGCATATTACAGCCGTGTGCCTTCTGGCCTGATTAGCGTGAATTTCCCTAAATGAATATTTGATGCTGATTAAGATATCAAAGAGCGTTGGAGCCACATGACTCCACTTCCATGCTAGCACACAGCAGCTGTGCCTATCTACCAATCTGTCCCCTTATTTTACACTCAGCTATGTTCACTCTTAATAAATCACTCAGAAATAAGAGCTGGAGTTTGTGTGAAAGCATTACCTCTGTCACACTGGGCATGAAAACCTCCAAAGTCAACTAACACATGGATGTAGCATGAAAGCATGACCAAGAGCAGCAGCTGAACTTGGTGTTCTGAACTGCCCTTTGGAGATGCCCACGTCTTTTCTGCTGACCTCACAGCACCAGCAGATACCTGTTTGCTGACCTCCTCAGCTAAGTGAGGGGTGTGGGACTCCTCCAGCCTCTGGGGAACACCTTCCTACCATTAACTGCTGAAGAAGAGCTGCAAATTTCAGATGCTTCCAGCTAAGAAGTAGAGAGGCTAACCCCATGGAGAAGCTAACTATCTCCTCAGAGCACTGCGTCTCTGAACTCTACCTGCTGAAGGCGGGTATGAAGGTCCAAGGTCTTCTGCAGGCGCATCTGCTTCCGTTTGATCTCATCGGACAAGAGGTCGGAATGGTGCCGCAGCTCGTTGCACTGCTGGCAGATCAGGTTGAGGGCGTAGTGATGGTTTGCTGCGAGCTGGTGTCCGTGCAGTATCACCACCTGAGCCTTCCCGATCAGGTCCTTCAGGGAGAGGGAGAGAACGCATTGCACGCTTACAGAAATAATGCCAAAACATCCACATATACCAACATGCACTTTCTCATCTTACCAGATTTCAGGCACACATGGAGATGAGCATGCCATTAGGAGTAGCCAGAACAGATGGCTTACGCAGGATAAAATGGTACCCACCATCTGGGAAGAAGAACTTTTGCTATCCATAAAGAGGATGAAGAAGAAAACAGTATTTCACCAAAGCAGCAACGCTGTGAGTGCCCGCTGGCAACACATCACTGCCCTCTCCAGGAACTGCACCCTGAATAAACTGCGGCTGATGTCCAGTTCAGGCCCACTGTGCTCCCAAGCACCAAAGGGAGCTGGGGTAGTTAAGGTTTATCCTGATGCCAAGAACACACTATCTTTTCTGCACCCCTTAGTCAGTGCAATAGTTATGGTTTCTCCAGGGCTGGCTTTCCTGCTGCACCCTGCCTGCCTGGCCTTTTGATCCTCCTCCCTCTCTCCATAAACATTTCTTCCAAATGGCCAGGAAGCCTCAGACCTTTCTCTAGAATTCTTACCTTCTGTGTCCAGATCCCCCAGGATTTCTCTGCTGACCCTGGCCCACGTGCCCAGCACATCCCTTTGCAAAGGTCACATCCTCAGCTGGGCTCCTGTGAATCATCTCTCTTCACTCTTCTTTCCCCTACATCTCTTAGTCTTCACCCATATGTTATGTTCAAGTCACAGACACATCAGGACACAACTTTTTTTGCACCTCCATGTGCCTGGTAACAAGTTTCTGCCTATTAGCACAGCTAAAGCACTTAAAATATAAATAATTCTTCTTCCAGCTCATTAAATCCCACGCCTCCCCCATGTTCAGACATTTATCTGTTCCGGATTTTCACGGTGGCTCAGCAATTTATTTTAACTATGATAATTAAATACCCTGTATCTGGCTTTCAGAGTGATCACAGCGTTGCCGCGCAGAGCAGAGACACGAAATCGATCCTTCCGTGCAGCACTTACCAACAAATTACACCAGAACCAGGTAACTGCACAAAGCACCTCCTACCACAAACACAGAACGCGGCTCTTGTGTTTCATTAGTGCTCCTTCTATGTAAGATTATCTCACCTGAGCCATACCATCGAAATGATCCAAGTCCTTGAGCCTCTGTTTCACTTGGGGGACGCTGTCGCCAGTGTCGGGCAGCTCCGCTTGCTGACCCATTAAAAATTCAATGGCATTCTTGACCTAGACACAAAGAAGAAGACTGCTGCAAAAGGATACAAAGCGCAGGCAGGAAATCATTCTGAGACCAAAATTAATCACACTTGGGCTAAGATTGCTAAATCCAATAATACAACTAGCATCCAAGAACTAATTTCTAAATTCAAAGATGCTTCCATCAGCAAAATCCACACAACTGCAGGGCAGTGATACCTCAGTTAGCTCTGAATGAGGAAGCACAGCAGTCTCCCCAGGCTAGCTAGCACTGCCACAGTCAAGGAACAGCAGCATAAATTAAACGTTTAAATAAAAAGCATAAAAACTTCTCTCCATTACATCTCCAACTCTCCCTTCTGCCAATGGAAGCGCATCTGATCCTACCTCTTGAAAACTTTGCTCAAACTTCCAGAGCTGTAAATATTGTTCCATTTTTAACTGGTGTTTTTCCCAGAAGCCGTCAAAAGCAGTCTCCATCTCACGCAGCTGACCAAGCAACCTTGGGCACAGACAAAGGACAGGATTGGAACAGTTTGCAAACAGAGGACAAGCAGAGATGGACAGGAGCTAGAGATCACTCATACAGGTCTTCCAGACCCAAGGTCTCAGAAGAAATCAACAGATGTGACTTGAGATGAGTCAGAGAGAGTTTTATTGAAATCCTCACTGCAGATGACAGCACCTGTGTGAAGCCTTTGCTGCTATCTCCATTTATCTGGGTAAAACCTGGGAGCCTGGCATGGGAGAACCCTGCATCTGCTCCACAGCCTCATCATAACAGTGGGGATAAAAATCAGAGCAAGTCAAAATCATGAGACAAGTCACCCAGCAATCTGATGGACTGGAGCAAAATTCTGGTATCTTTGTGTTTGATAGGTGACCTAAACAACACATCTACACCTAAATAATGGGAGTGTTTCCACTGAAAAATCAGGGAAATTAGGGACATAGTGCACTCACCGATTGACAGTCTCCCAGTCCCCAGGTCTCTCTTGCTGCTGGTCCTGACTGCACTCCCCAGAGTCAGGCTCTTCAAAACTGCTCAAAAGCAAGTTTCCCTCTTTTGTGACTGCTGTAATATCTTCCTGTATAACACAAAACATTTCTGATTCAGGCTACTCATTGTGAGGAAAGGGTAAGTAATTTGTGTTTCTCCTGCCTTAGTTTCCCTGTGTGAAATGAAGCACCAATATCCAACAGACCGAAGGACTCGCAGCAGATGTTTTAGTCCTCTTAGCATGGAATTAGCCCCTGGAGCTGCATGAGGCTGAGCAATGGACTGGTCACCGGGTGGAAATTGGCACACATGAAAACATCAGGCCACAAAATGATTCAAGAGGCAGGAGGCCAGCACGGCCCCAGCTCTCTCCTGATGAGCAGGTGGTGGTGTGAGACATCTCTTCACAAGTTCATGTCTTCGAGAAAGATTTTCCACAGCTTGAAGGCTGTGCTTCTCCATCAAGGTCAGGAGAGGAGGTTGTAAGAAGAGCATCCCCTGGGGGGGACAAAGCCAGGACCGAGCCCACGTGCACCACTCACCACAACCTCTACATATAAAGTCAGCACTTCCAATGCAACCTCTGCTTAGGGAAAATTTAAACCCTTGGTGGGCTCATCAGCATCAGCTGGGGTGCTTTGTGCTGGCTGGGCTCAGCCCCAAAGCAAACAGGTGCATTTAGCCAACTATTTTCAGGAAAAAGAGGCCAAACACAGAAATGAGAGGGAGGGAGAAAACACCTGTAGCTGATAAACTGAGGTGGAAGAGGCCCTGAAGGAGGGACACGTGTATGGCTCCACTGGAGGGCCAGGTACTGGAGGAGTGAGAGCCCATCCTGGGAGATGGCCAGGTTACTGCTGCAAGAGAAACAATGCCAAAACCTCCTCAGGGAGAAGATTCAGAAAGCCCAGACTTGCTTAAATGTCTGCCTGCCCCAGATAGCTCCCAGCAACCTGAACATAACATCAACTTTGGGGCAGCAGCCCAGGAGCAGGGCACAGCTGCAGGAACTTCCCCTCTGCCACACACAGTGCCCACTGCCAGTCTGCATCCCTGTCACTAAAACATCCTGCAAGATGACCACAAGGCAAAAACCCCATCTCCTTCTGATACTGCCACATGCAGGAGACTCAGGAGGGAGGAGGAATTATGCAGCATGCTTTAGACTGCAGGTGGCTGTGATTTTGTCCTCTTACACCTCACTCTCCAGAGACCCATGTTCCTCTTTTGATTCAAAGCCATTCATTATCCATACAGCAAAGCAGCCCGCCTGTCAAATGGGTGTTAACTTGACTTCTTCTGTTCAGTATATCAGTGGGGTTAATTTCTTAGTTACTCTGTTTAATTAATTTCTGTCATTTCTTCATTGTGCTTGCAGCCAGTTTCTGTTCAGCATCACAGCTACATAAATTATTCTGATTGACTAATTATCTGAATTCAGGAATCAACTGTACCAATCTTGGGGTTGTCATGAGAGAGACAAGGATCCCATGTCTTGCTGTCACCACAATCTGTGCAGTTTCTCATCTGCTTCTGTGTTTCATGGTCTTAGGAGGAACAAAAGAAAAAAGCCAACAGACCTCATTTCAGTCAAAAGCCAATGAGTGGTTTTGATATTTTAAATTAATAGATGAGGAATTAAAAGCAACAGATGGCTTGTACTGAGGGCTGCTGTGCTTTCTACGCAAATGAAAGCATGTGACGTGTTTTATTTCTCCACAGAGAGAAGTGGGCATTGCTGACTGGTTTATCCACAGAACTACACTGTGTAGTTGATACTTGCCCCCTACACTGTGGCCACAGTCCTGAGCATGAAGCTGAAGTCACTGAGTCATGTTGCAATAGATGTAGCTGCTATTTTATATCACCCTCCTCATTTTCAAAGAAGAGATAGAGGCCCACTGACAGTATCTATAATGATACTTTCTAAACATGCACACATGCATTTATGCCTACACACAGCACAATTTGGATGACATTTTCAGTATTTCTTAGAGGCAGCTTTCTGGGAACTCACTGTCACATCAATGACAAATGGTTATAAATTAAAATAGATACAATTCTTTGACTTAGGTAAATGAAACCTGTCACAAAGCAAAGGAGCTCATTCTTCAGCCACACAGAACAACAATTAACACAGTGACTGCTTCTGAAGTCAGGGTTTGGGGCCAGGCCTGTGCTGCTCCCTCAAAGATGCAGGAGCACCAAAGACAACAGCCTGATAAAGCAGCAGCTGGCTGCACTAAAGCTTCCATTGACTGCTATAACAATACTAATCACAATCACAAACAGTTGAAAAAAAAATTTAAATATTCAAGAAACAGATGTTGTTTAAGACAAAACCTGAAGGCTCACATGAAGACAGGGATCACATTGTGACTGCTCTGTACTGTGTGCTCACACAGAAATCTTCACCTTGGATGCTCCCCAGCACAGCTCCCTTAAGTACCCCCGGGGACATCCACCAGGCAGAGGGACCAGGGGACAAACCACCCCTCCAGACCTGCTGACGAACTTTGCATGCAGCTCTCTGCAGACAAAGGGGTGAGGCAGAGGGGAGCAGGAGCACGCAGGTGACAGAGCCTCCCACGGCCCTCCTGGCAGCCAGACGTGCGGAGCCCACGGGAGGAGCAGGCTACAGACAGCGACTGCTGCAGGCAGGAGGGAGCTGGCAGCTGGGGCAGTTTGCTGGCAGCTGGGGCAGTTTGCTGCCTGCTCGGGCTGTTTGCTGGCAGCTGGGGCAGTTTGCTGGCTGCTCGGGCAGTTTGCCGGCAGCTGGGGCAGTTTGCCGGCAGCTGGGGCAG
>VZTI01001025.1:959063-979106 GCA_013397865.1 Struthidea cinerea | reverse complement strand
GCCGCGGGCCCGCCTCCGCCATCGCCGCCGGGAGGGACGGGCTGCGCTGCGCTGCGCTGCGCTGGGATGGGATGCGATGGGATGGGATGCGATGGGATGGGATGGGGATGCTCGCCCCGCTGGCAGGGGCCGGGCGGGCAGCGGCTCGGGCAGGCAGGCAGCCCTGCCGGCACCCGGCTCCCGGCTGGCAGACCCGCTCTCCTCCCCAGCGCCGGCTTTGCTTTTAAGGTGGAATGCCAAAAATCATCCTGCAGACGCTCCTTCCTGCGAGGATTGGGCTCTCAGCTTGAAGCTTTCACCCTTCCCTTTCCCCCCTGCCGTTATCTCCAAGGTGCCTTTTCGGGCTGTTTAGTGTTTCGGGGGCAAACTAAGGAAAGATGCTCCGGCCAAAACCCGAGGCTTGACCCCGGCAGTAGGGCACCGCTTCCCGAAGCCAGCGCTAGCCTGGTTTGCCCAGGCAATTAGAGACATACACAAAGAGTTAAAACAAAAATCTGTACAGTGTGATAGAAAAATTTTCAAGATCAGATGCAACCGCAGAGCTGCAATTGCATATACATATGCTGGGAAAAATAGGACACGCTCTGTATTTTAAATTCAGCTTCATGGCACTCCTTCAGTCCAAAATTATACAAAGATCAGAAAAAGATGGGGTTTTTTTATTGCATCAGGGCTTATGATGTGTGATTGATAGGATTTAAATTTTTGTCCTTACACCTTCTGGACACAGAGACAGCCCTTTAGGACCAGACTCTGTTTTTAAGGCAATATTCCCAAGTCTTAAGATTTAGTGGACACAGGTTTCCTGCTTCTCATCCCTCTTTGCACAGAGCACCTCCCATTCTTTGCATGGACAGCCCTGATACTGCAGGCAAAGTCACCTCTCCACATGGATACATGGCACATACAGGTACACAAACAGGGTGTATGCTCAAACCATTACATTTTCTTATTAAACACAGAATGAATGACACTTCTGTAGAAGCTACAAATCAGGACAGGATTTTTCCCCATTTGAAACTTCCAGACTATGCAAAGCAAGTACATCATCCTTAAAGGATGCTCTTGGTACTAGCACCTGTTCAAATGCTGGCAGCAGAACTGAATTCTGATGATCCCTTTAAAGAACTACTTTCTAAATGCTGCTTCTTCTCTAGTGGTATGGTAACCCCACTTGCAGTGTGTTCAGTCTGTAACATTCAGAAAAATCAGAACCAAAAATACTCTTAGTGGTACCTCCTTCACACTGCAAAAAGGGAACCCTCTCTTCCTCCTGCGGGATGCTGGCCAGCAAAATGCCATCAAAGCCAGGTACTGAACACCAAGTTCAGCTGTACCAGTATTAACAATTCAAAGTATTGTAAGACCTAACTTTATCAGGACCAGGTTTTCTGTCTCAGTACACACCCTTGACTTCATTCTTTCTCTGATGGACCAATGTCTTTAACCATTCAATGATTATATGCAGAAACAAACACAATAATAACACGCCCAGAATCCTTCCATTGACTTACCCACATGGCATGGTGTGGTTGGGAAACGATTTGTCTGTTAGCTCCGACCTCCCCACGCACCCATAAACACGACTGTTCTACAGCTGCATGCTCTACTGCAAATCCAAGCTCTGATTCCAAGACAATGCAACGCAGAATTGCAAAACCTCACTTGTGAGCTATGTGCAGACCAGATACGTGCTAACAATGTGTAGCACAAAAACGTGTGCTAGATCATTTAAAACACATGAATGCATGCATACACTTTTAAAATAGATTTTTCCACCCATGCCCACATACAAATGCTTGTGAAGCCTGTTTAAAGAACCTAAAACTTTCAGTCACCAACAATTAGGTAAAATATAGTCTCACTAACAACCAGTGTCTAGAAAGAACATATATGAAGCCAAATTTTCCACCCGTCCAAAGCATAGAACATGGCACAAAACACATTTGAACCACTGCAAAAGAGTATAAACCCCAGCAAATGGATCAAACAAGCAAGTTAATACACAAACAGCTCATTTACGCACTCAAATTAATTACAGGGCCATAAACCAAACTACTACCAGGAGAGAAAGCAGGAGCATCATTGCTCCTGGTTCCCAGTGTTTTCTGAAGGAGATACATAGTGGGCATGGTGACTTAGTACATTAAATGCAATTAACACTAAAGAGCACTTACTGCTAATTTTTGGAGAGTCGTTTTGACTGATGTCCATGTGTCCAATCTTCTATCCAGGATTAGGATAAATTTAGTGTCAGACTCATGTTGACTGCAAGATAAGAAAATACCAATAACCAGATAATGTTTTGAAAAAAGTGACTCTGTTCCCAAAAAAACCCCAAACCCAAGAACACCGAATGCAAACCACATTCTGGTATTGAGGAAGTGTGACTCTGTTCCCAAAAAACCCCAAACCCAAGAACACCGAATGCAAACCACATTCTGGTATTGAGGAAGTGTGACTCTGTTCCCAAAAAACCCCAAACCCAAGAACACAGAATGAAAACCACATTTTAGTATTTTTACAGATCCTGAAAATTCCCCTTGAAAAAAATTTCCTGAGCACCCAGACTCTTTCCAGTGGTGCTTAGCAACAGGACAAGGGGCAACAGGCACAAACTGAAACACAGGGAACTCCATCTGAATGTGAGGAAAAATGTCTTTCTCCTGAGGGTGACAGCACACTGGAACAGGCTGCGAAGACAGATTGTGAAATCTCCTTCTTTGGATATTTTAAAAAGCCACCTGGGGCTTTTAATATCTCCAGATATTCCAGCGCAACCTGCTCCAGGTGAAGCCGCTCTGGCTGGGGGGTTGGCCTAGATGATCTCTAAGATTTCTGCCAACCCAAGCCATTCCTTGATTCTGTGAACTCCACAGCTCCTTCCCACCCCAATCTTTCCGTGATTCTGTGACTGTGGTAGCCCACGGTTAAGCACCACCTTTGAACTGTGTGCGAGGTGGTGACAGCAGATTGCTGGAGACCAGATTGCTCCTGAAACCCAAACCTGTCTTGAGAAGGGGCCTGCAGAGGCCAGAGGAGCCGTGCCCCTGCCCAGCAGCTCCAGGGTGCCCAGCAGCCGCCCCCAGCTGATGCCCCAGACCCCCCTGCCTTCACTGCCCAGATCTTCCTGCTGCGCTCAGGTTACAGCAGCCACGCGATGATTCCTGGCTTGTTTTGGCAGGAGACAGCAGAGATGACACCAGGCCAGGGCAGGGCAGGGCAATGCCAGCCTGGCAGAGGGAAAGGGGGAGCTGGTGCTCGAACAGGCTGTGGTGGCTTCCCCAGCACGTCCTGCTGGGGAGGCAGCGACTGCTCCAAGGCGTTTTCCAACACACTCTGGTTCACCTGGCAAGCACAGGCTTCCTGACATCCCTTTTAACACCCAAATCCTTTGAGTTGCTTTGAAATGCCCAGCCTGACAAGCGAGCCAGCCGTACCGGGGTGCAGGTCTGGCAGGGGCCTTAACGCCTGGCTGCCCTGTCTGTAATTCAAATATTCCTTTCCAGGCGGGCTGGGAACAGCCCGGCCAGGCTCCGGCTGTGACAGCGCACCCTCCCCGGCAGCCTGAGCCACCAGCTGCACCATGCCTGCACACAGCTACGGCTAGGACAGCCGCTAACCGAGTCCTCCAACCTGAGGGTATTTACAGGATCCTTAGGTCATACTTGCAATATTTATTTTGTGGATGCTGAAACAGGATAGCCACGTCCCACACCACCCTACCCGGGCACCTCCGTGCTGGGGAGAGGCTCGCAGTACACGTGCTGGCTCCCCAGAGGTGGCTCAGGTGTCTGCAGCAGGCACAGCCCTGTGCAAGCAGCCTCTTGCCAGCATCATCTCCGCTAATTCCTGTGTTTGGCAAGGCAAACACATGGAGGATTACTCAGAAGCATCACACGGCAGACAACACTTGGCAACTTCACTACAGAAAAAAAAAAGACGACACTTGTAGCTGCCACAGACCAGAGCAGCAAGATGTGCACTCAATGAAAGCTCCTGCACTGGCTTCAACTCTGACAAATATATTTAAAAGGAATTAGCAGCGGTGCTCAGAGGGATAAAAAATAAAATTCCCTTTGACCATAACAACAACTGACTGAAGACATGTAGAGGCACCCAAGTCCCAAGCTATCCTATGACAGATCTTACGGATCTGTAATGTCACACCCAAAGTGCAAAGGTTTTATTTGAATTTATTCAGTGGCTTTGAGGCGTAGAAGAAAAGAGCAGAGAAAATGAATATCAAATTTTACATATGGGTCATACACAGAACTTCTACATGTAATAAAGTCTGAGGTTGTGAGCATGGCAAGCGTGACTTTTCAGCCAAAACCTTTTTTTGCTTAGAATAGTTTAGGCAACATGAGACAGTTCTGCAGGTTTCTCTTGGCTCTGTTCACCCCCACCATGAGCTGTGTGACCCAGGTGGATGGGAACAGGCCAAAGGATCCTTTGGTTTGAGGCAAAAATAAAACCCTTTGGTTTTTCAGCACACTCTAATATTTTAGAAGGTATATCTCCGAGCTATAAGAAACAATTCCCCAACTCCTCATGGTGTTTCCCAAGAGTCTGCAATTGAAAAAGCTAAATCGTGTTTACACAGAACTGCTGTAATCATCGTTAAACCTGAGGAAAAACCCCAGAATCTGACTAATTTAGAAAAGGCAGCCAGACTGTAGTGCACTGCCAGTTAAGAAAAGCCAGAGTAAGCCATGAACTCAGGAGAAGGTTATACTCAGAGAGCAGCCTCTGAGCATGCTAATTTACTTTTATCAGTTCTCTTGCAGAAACAAAGAAGAAAGTTCCCAGCAGTCTGACAGCCTTGACATCTACTGTGGGAAATTTGTCATTTATTCTGGGGCCAGTGGAGAAAGTTTGTGACTATTTGCAACCCAGGCCTTGCAGGTTTATCAGATTTCCAGGCCCGTGATGTACCTTTTAGACTGACAATAAAAATAAATCAATGCTTTCTAGCAAGGCTCTGAGGGCTGTTTGTTTGCATCCAGCAGCAGAAAGATGGAGACAGATAACCAGGGCAAGGATTATTTCTCTCTGGGTGTTTCTTGTTACTTTTTTTTCCCTCATCCTTAACTCTGTATGTGTTGCAGGATGCACCAGACTAAAAATAAAGACCTGGGATGTTTTGCAGGACTTGAAATCGGATCCTGGAGTCTGCAGTTGTGAGATTTAGCACAGGACTGAGAGACTCCTTGCCGCTGGTGGGATCAGAGCACGCCATCACGACCTGCCCAATACTGAAATTCAGAGGTATTTATAGCCAACAGCAGCCTGCTCTGTGCCACTACTCTGTGTTATCAGTCACAGCTCCAAACCACTCTGTACCTCACCTCCCAGTCTAAATGAAACAGGCAAAGTTTGTCTAAATACCAAAAAGCTGGCTAGTCAAAGAATAGAATAGAATAGAATAGAATAGAATAGAATAGAATAGAACAGAACAGAATATTTCAGTAGGAAGGGACCTACAGAGATAGTCTGTCCAACTGCCTGACCATTGCAGGCCGACCAAAAGTTAGAAGATGTTGTTAAGGGCCTTGTCCAAATGCCCCCTGAACACCGACAGCTTGGGGAATCAATGACATCTCTAGGGAAACTCTTTCAGTGTTTGACACCCCCTCAGCAAATAAATGCTTCCTAATATCCAGCCTAAACCTGCCCTGGCACAGCGTTGAACCATTCCCTATCACTGGATCCCAGGGAGAAGAGCTCAGCACCTTCCTCTCCACATGCCATCCTCAGGAAGCTGCAGAGAGCAGTGGGATCCCCCTCAGCCTCCTCTCCACACCCGACAAGCCCAGAGCCCTCAGCTGCTCCTCAGAGGAGATTCCTTCAAGCCCTTCCACCAGACTCGCTGCCCTCTGGACACACTGAAGGGCCTTCACATCCTCTTTAAGTGCAGCGCCCAGAACAGCACGCAGTCCTCAAGGTGATGCCACACCAGTGCTATATACAGAGGGATATTTTTAGTTTTCAAATTTTACTTTCATACTAATTAGGAGAGATTTTTTTAATAACAATCTTACAGATATTATAACTGACTTCAATTGATTTTTATTTTTTTATTTAAGCTTCTACTGGAATTCTGGCTTAACTTGGAAGAGATAAATTCGTTCAGGCTAGAGAAAAGATCTGTATTTGTTGTAAAGACCACACTGTCCCAGTCCTCAACCCAAGCCTGGATAAAGTGCTGCTTTATCACTCCTCAGGTCTCTTTTCTGCACATACCAGGATCTGTCACACTCACCTGTGCCTCTGCTTCAAGCACACCACTGCAGGTGCAGCTCAGCACAGCCAGCCTGAAGGCAGGCAGGGCAGCGTTTTGAGTTGGATGTGCACGGAATAGAAAGTGGGGACCTACTACTTATTTTCCTTTACAGCTCATCCACACAAGCACTTTCTGCAGCTGCCTCCTGCCTGCAGCACAGTTCCCAGGAATACTAAAAATTAACTTGCCTACAGGACTCACCTTCCTCCTGGCTCTGTTACTAATGCACTTGCCTCGAGGACTCAGGAGTAGCTTTCAGCATCCATCTCCTTTATCTAACAATTATTTCCCAGAGAAAAATGCCTCATGAAATTCAGCTTCCCAAAATACTTCAAACCATTCAGCTTCCCCAAATACTACAAATCTGACATCCATGAGGTTTTCTCAGACTGGTCCGGGTGGGATACCAGGCAGTTCCTTTGCACAGGAAAGGCACGGGGTGTGTGGTTTTGATCTGCCCCTGCACATCCACAGGCAAGGAGGTCTTGGTGCACCCACACCTAACAGATATTTGAGGAAATAAAATACCTCTGGCAGGTAAATATTTACCTCTTTTAAGGACTTTATGGGCCGGAGTCCGAGCTCTAATCCCACAATGTGATGCTGCTGAGGGATGAGTACACAGGGGCACCAGAGCTGACACTGACCTGCCACCCTCACCTAGGTGAGGCTTTGCCTGGTCACCTGAGCCTTTCAGCTCCACAGCGCTAGGGAGCACATGTTTTTAAGGTGATCAGATACTGGGGCAGGCTGTTATGGTGGTAGGAGGAGCAGAGCAGGACAATTAAAGTGGTTTTACTAAAAACATGCTGAACATGTTGGAATCACCAGCAAGCTCGCAGCTCTCATTAGTTTCTTAATTGAGTTTGACCTATTAGAGGGACAGCAAGACTGCTCATCATGCTAATGCCAGGGTGTTTACAGTCAGATGGAACAAGAAACCTTGGAGAAACCAGACAGAGCTGGGAAGTGCAGATGCACAGACCAGGGCTGCCTGCACAGGACCAAGGAGAAACCCCTCTGGCCAACACACTCTCGGCATGGTCCTGTTCCTGCTGGGCCAGTGCTCTGTGGGCCAGGAGCCCTTGAAACCTCAGCGACCATCAAAAAGGGACAGAGGAACTTTTTTTTTTTTTTTTGAACAGAGGTGCCCAAACACTCCACACTTCTTCCAAAGCAGCTGCTAATGGAAAGCTCCCATCCAGCTGCTGTCAGCCTGCTCTCCCTGCAGGAAGAAAATTGCCAAAACAGGCATTATTCAAGAAAATTAAGCATTCCAGGTAACTGAGTCACCAGGCTCAGCAGCAAGAAATAGGAGGGCCATTAATCTAAGTATACAGCCCTGTATGAGGCACAGGCAGACTGTCAGCAGCTGAACCCGGACACGCAGGCAGGTAATGGGAGCTGCTGCTCACTGCTGAGCCATCACCCATCACGGGGACCCCAAACTCTTTGTTCCTGTAATTAGTCTCTTCCTCTGGTTTCACTTCTCTTTTTCCACAGTAATGACTCTCCACTTGTACACGTCAAAATATTATTTTGCAGTGGCATGGCATATTTAAGTGGTGACACATGCCAAAGCTTGGGGAAAGCTTGTTGTTAATTAGAAACTTAATAAGCTAAGTGTGTGATACATTCCAGCTGACAGGTCACAGGGCTGACGTCCACTTCTTACTCTGCAGTTCCTGGCCCATTAAATACCACACCTGGACCTGTAAGGGCTTGCTTGCATCCCTCTGTGTTGCTCTGAGAGCTGAAGAAGCCCCTCACCCCACACACGGCATTACCCTGGCAGGACCCACACCTCTGCCCACCACAGGCAAGAGCCAAAAGGGAGCCTCATACCTTGGGACTGACGTTAGGTACGTTAAGACTTTGGATACATTCTCCTCGGGCACCTCGTTGAAGCGAGCGTTGTCGGGGAGGGTGATAATCCAGGCCTTGTCCTTTCCTCTTCCACCTGGAAGAAAGACAAGGATGCTTCCCTGGCCCTGCTTGTGAGGAGGGCCAGCAGCAAAGCCCAGGCGCAGCAGTCAGCTCAGAACACACGCTGCCATTGGCAGAGAGGCTTTCACTTCACCAGAACAGCAAAACAAAGCCAAATCCTGCCTCTGAGTCCAAGCACAACACACAAGTGCAGCTGCTAGAAACAAATGTATTAAGTACCAGATACTTCCTTTATTTACTGAGTGTACTTTACACAGGACAGCAAAAGAAATCAGAAATACAAGGGCAAATAAACACCCTGGCCTGGAACCTACAGAAATAAAAGCAAAGTGCTTGTTAATGCATTGAGTGTCGGCAGGTAAGAATATTTTACAGTTTGGCACGAGACAGAAACCTAATCTGCTCTTTCAAACTGCCTCAATATTTTATTAACAACATTACTAGTGGCACTGGATACTACCTGGTGGGTAATATCCTGTGTGGAGTATCATTCTGACAAATAGCAAGGAAGTTTATCTGGAGTATTTAATTACCACAGAGAGTGAGAGAGAGAGGCCCTGAAGAAGTTCTCATACTCACCAGACAGAAAAGCAAACTCTTTCATCAGATCATCACTGATGTCCTTTGCACAGATGGGTATTGCAGTTTCTGGAGAAAGGGAAAAGCAGCAATCAAAATGAAGCACAAATCCAAAGCAAACACATTTATCGATGTGTTAATCCAAAGGTGGAACTTGAACCAAGCGCAGCTTCCCTGAACTGTACCTGAAATTTTGTAACAAGGGATACACGGATCTCAGAGATGTTATTTCTAATGTTTCCAATGACTCCACCAGGGTGAAAGTCACAAGTCAGCAACAAATGTATTCCACTAAATGTTCCAAGGGAGCGCTGCCCCTTGGCTTGAGTGCCCTCCCTCAACAGGCCACATCCAATGTGCATTTTTATATGTTGGAGTGAGTAATTCTACTCCCTGTTTTACCAAGTCTCCCAGTGCTTCCCAGCCTCGGCAATGCAGTGGGCTGAGGTTTCTGCTGGGAGCAGCAGCGTCCAAGGCTGCTGCACTGGGAACAAGGTTGGGCTTTCAGACTGTTACAGTCTCTAATTTTGAACAAATAAGCTTCTGAAATCATGCTTTCACCTGGCATGGGGCCATAGACATTGGAGAGGCTGTTGTTCTTGTGTTCAGTTATTAGATTTCTTCTTAATTAAATAATGGGAGAGGCTGTTTTAATACCATATTTAGCACCATGATCATTTCAGTGGCAGTGAAGCGCATCCGAACAACACACACTTCACCTTTCCCTGGGAGAAGGAAACAAAGACCAGGCTGACTAAACACAAGAGGAGCTTAAAGCTGGCAGACATTTTTCTGGATTATCTATAAATGGAATGACAGCTAAAAATTAAACATCCTTGTTCCTGCAAATAAATGTTTTGAAGCACATCTACGCAGATTAAAGTCCTTGGGCTTTCTGATAATCAAATTTTAAACACTGATTATTTCACAGAGCTGGTCCTAGGGAATAATCTCCTGGCTCTTTTAAATCAGACAGGCTGCATACTTCAGCACACTCCAGCATAATCAATATTTATTCTATTTCCCTTTTACCAAAAGCTTTCTCGTCACTTCTACTTTATCTAAAGATTTTTCAGGCCTGTACAGTGCTGCAGCACAGCAGCCCAGATGTGCAGGGGCTGGGGGGTACTCGTCCTCCCACAGCCCCCCCAGCCACGGGCTGCTCTCTGCCCTTCTATGCACACACTGCTGGTTTTCCCTCTGGCAGATAAAAATGTGATTTTTGTTTGTTGAGGATCGAGCCTCAGTCCCACTGGCATCTACAGAAACATTCTTGATTTTAACAGGCCCTAGAACTGCTCTTGGTGAGAAAGAAGTTTGTCTTGCAAAGATATTTCAAATATTTGTCTCTCATTCAACTGCTTCACCCAACTTGAGGACAAGCAGCAGCAAGAGATTTCTTCTCTATTTGTTGATTTTTTTTCCCCAGGTCAATGGTTTCATACTGATAAAATTCACATTTAATAACTTAATGAGCTCCAACACATGAAGTGTATGATATTAAACATGTGTGTCGTTGAAAATGTGAGACAAAAGCCCATGCTGTGCACACGTATTTGTCACAAATCCGTGTGGGGCTGCTCAGCAGCCTGTCTGTGTCCACAGGCAGGGTGCAGCCTGTCCCCAAAGCTCACCCTGCCTACCCCTGGCTTTCCCCAAAATGCAGCACCAGCCAAGCCAGGCACGTCTTGCCACGTGCTGTGACATCCCCCGTGACTCAAGTGCTCAGCAGCAGCAGCAAACACAGCTCCAGGTGGACTGTAAATGCAGCTTTTGTTTTGGTTCTGCACTGACATGAGAGGGATGTGCCAGTTAATCGAGGCTGATCAGGAAACAGCCTGGAGAAAGGAGGTTAACCTTTGCATGCTCAAAAAAAAAAATCACTAAATTTAAAAGTTTCACAGGACGTTTTCTCACTGAGAACCACCTAACAGTCTGCAGGGAGGCAGGGGGAGTTTGCACCCATCCTCTGGGGAGCAGGATAACCCAGCAGCGACAGAGGAGCAGGACGGCTGCCCTCTGGCAAGGTCGGGGCACAACAACAGCCTGACTGTGGTCTGATGAGAGCCGCTCCTCGGCCAACTCATCCCTGGCACTCACTCTGTGCTGGCCACTGAACTCAACCTCCTGGGCAAATATTAGGGAAAATCAAGGGCTGGCATCAAATTCAGAAGCGTGTTGCTGTGCCTGGGGCACATCATTTGAATGCTGCAATAAATCCTGCACAGAAGCAGGACCTTTGTCCTCAAATATCAATCTCTGGAGAAAGAGCAGTGAGAGGCAGTGAGGCACCAAAGACATGAGCCTCTCAAACGAGGTTTCAGCTGATGTTCTCTAGCAAACTGGGGATTTGTTTTTAAAGGACACTCTTGGGACAGCACAGAAAAGACCCCGGGGTACTGCCCAGTGCTGGCTGTGGACAGCACAGCCAGCCTGCATCTCGCTTGGCACAGGGTGGAGGAAGCCAAGGCTTCAAGAAAGTAAACTCATTTCTTACAAAGCCAAAGAGAGTCCTTGTGATCATCAGCTGTTATAAAATCAAGCCTGAACTCCCCATGCTACAGCATCTCAGAGCACTTTACAAACTGCTGTCCCCACACAGCTGGCATGCCCTCAGGTTTTAGGGTCTGACTAAAACAGCAGCGTCTGGATGGTAAATTGTCATAACAGGGTAGTACCATTTTTATATAGGTTCTGAAATGGGCATTCATAAAATGTTGCTGCAGTTATTACATTCAGAGAATCCTCTGCAGGGGGGAGATTGTTGCCATGATACAGAGTTTTGGAGGCTGTGTGAAGCCAAGCAGGGAAAAGACCAAGGGGGAATTCAGAGCTCTGTACCCCACCGAGGAAAGCCAGTGTGGCTCAGTAAGGAGCCCCGCTGAATCTGCCCGGTCCCCATCTCCCGGTTTCCACAGCCCAGAACATCTCACAGGGCCCCCTCCAGAGGGGTGCACCTCGAGGCCAGTGCACAGACTGCAGGGGTGGGAATGATGCCCACGGTCAGTGATCACCCCTTAGAGGAGATACAAGCACGCAGGGACCTTCCCATATGGTGGAGGGCTGCAGTGACATCCAGAGAGGGGACAGCTCCTGTCCCAGCCCAAATCCCTCTCGTAACACTCCAACCCTGAAGTGCTTTGCTCTTAGCAACTATTGTGTTCTTTCCTTCACCAAACCTCCCAGGCCCGCAGCATCTGCAGGCGCAGCTGTGTAACACATCTGCCACGCTGCAGTAACAGCGCCTGGCGCTCACCACACTGACCAAATGCTGCCTGCTGCTAGGAAATCCACTTGGAAACGGCTTTGCTGTGAATGAAGAATAGCAGCTTTTCATGTGGGGCTTGCTGCTGTAGTCTAGGGAACAAAACTGAAGTAAATCAAAAGGAAAGTGTAAAGGATCACACTGAGCTTCTCCATGATCTGCCTGTTCTCAGCTGCTTGTCCCTTTGGACACCCAGCAAAGCAGCATTTATTTGGTGCTGAGGGAACCTTCAAATCAGCACATTTGCAACTGATTTCCACGTCTCCTGGTGACTTTCTGGGCTAACTGGGGTAACCAGCCAGCGTCTGTCTTGGGCTGTCCCAGCACAGGAAGGCCCGCCTGCCCCAGCAGGTCCTTTGAGGCTGACACCACCTGTAACACAGCCCTGCACTCACCAGCAGTGTTTGCAAGAAGCTCTGGTGCTCGGGCACTTTCAGTGAGCTGGGCTTTCTCCAGCTGCCACAGGCACCCCTGTCTGAGGCCAGTGTCAGTGCAAGCCTCCCCAAACAGCCCATGGAGCACAAACTGGGGGGGTGCAAGGATTAAATCATTCCCATTTTGCTTTGTGCAGGAATGGGAACCAAACTCCCTTGGAGCAGAGTGCCCCAACCATGAACCCAGCACAGTGTGGAGAGTGGCCCTTCCAGCTTCTCCCGCTGATGCTGCTCCACTTTGCAAAATTAAATATTCACTGGGGCAAAGAGCAGAAACACAGCCCTGCATCTGAGGAGAAAGCAATGCACCATCTGCAATCTGTCCCCAGCCCGGATTGCCACATCCGCTCCACACTCCCTAACGGAGTGACCCTGCAGCCCATCACTCTCCCTCTCCACACACCATGTCCAGAAAGCAGGACAGAGGGAGCTAACAGGGGAGAAATACTGCTTTACACTGTCTGCAACCTGCCCTACTGCGAACAGCACGCGTGCCCACCGTCTACACAAAGCCTGTGCCAAGTGACAAAGCACCTGTCCCTGGCTGCAGAGAAGGAGAGGGCAGGAGCACGGAGGCATCCAGGCAGCTGCCCCTCCTGCCCACACACTGCTGCAACCAGTACCTTCCAGGGGATCTGTCCCACCTGTGTGCTTCCCCAACAATCCTACACCTGGACTAGGATCCTAATATCCACGTGCCCAGACCCAGCTCCCGTGTCTGTCCTGCCCAGGAACAGGATGCACTGCTGGCTGCAGGCAGAGCAGATGTTGACACAGCACTTGTAGGAAGCGGAGCCAGGAGGGGCTGGCAGCCGGCCAGGGGGCACGAGGCTGATGGACATAGCCCACGGCACGTGCGCTGCGGAACGCGTGGCACAGAACACCACATTGTGCTCCCCAACAAGGCCTGCTCTATTCACCAAAAGGTTATTTATAGGACCTGGTCTGAGCAGAGAACGCACAGCCAAGGTCCTCAAGCTGCTTCCTGGATCTCAGAGTGAACTCTTTGGTAGCTGAGAGCAAATCATGTCTCCAGGGGCTTCAGGGCCTCATCTGGGAACAGAACAGGCACAAGTGCTGGTGGGGTTTGGTCTTAGCAAAGGGCCATGAGCACGTTTGATGACAGGAGCAGGAGAGATCCCTGCAGCCCCCGCGCACCAGGCTGATGCAGGTGCCCACGTCTGCACGGTTTTGGGAGAGCTGGCACCAAAGGGCGAGTGCTAAACACCCTGCTGATCCAGCTGTTGGGTGGTGTTGGAGCAGCCTGGACAGCTGGCTAAACCGTGGCGCTGGTTTCTGGATACAACAAAGCACGGAAGGCCTTGGGATCAGCCTTGAAGCCCAAAAGACAGGACTCGGTGGCTTCCTCCCCAGAGAGCTCAGGCTCAGGGATCATTTTTCCCTACAAGTGAGTTTGCAGCACGCTGGCTCACAGGGGCTCGCACGTCCCCCACCCAGGCCTTACCAAGATTCATAGAGCAGAAAAGCAGAGGGGGCTGCTAATAATGAGACATTTCCACTCTGTTCCACCAAAGTCATCCACGCAGAGCACATGGGGGTTAACAACCTTACACTGCAATTACACCTCAAGAGCTGAGGAAACAGCCTGAGCACAGGTTTAGACCTGGGAGGACCTTCTCCCCATGTGAGAAATACCCTGCAGTAAAGCACACCTTGCACAGGGTCCTTCTCTCCATACTTGAGAAGTTCGGCTGCCAAAGAAACAGAGACTTGGTTGTGTAAAGTGCACAAGCTGCTGTGGGACTGCCCTGCATCTGCACGTGACCTCGGGTATGCTGCAGAAGCTACATATGTCATCATCAGTCACTTCCAAGAGCACCTCTGAGCTGCACACACCCTCGTATGCACCAAAACCACGTTCAGCTGTTGTGCAGCCCGCACAACCATCACACAGACCCTTGGCACCGGCTGTACCTGCAGCAAGGACAAGGCACTGCTGCTGTCCAGGGCAGCCACGCAGAGCAAATTCTCCTTTAGCCATCCCGGTGTACGAACAACAAGTGCTGCTGCTGCTGCTGCACCACCACCTGGCACAACCTACAGTTTGTAATTCCAGGTGGTGCAGCCACTCCCCACGCCAAGTGAGCGACACAAAAGACACATTAAAATATTTATGGCAAGAAGCTTCAACACCTGCGACTGCTGCAGGTCCCTTTGTCCCCACAGCCCACGGGGACAGCTCGCACCTCTCTGCGGCCGGGGGCTCACGGGAGCATCTGCAGTCCCCGAGCCCCGGGCTCAGCCTGCAGGCACCTGCTGCCCTTCTACAGCCAGTCAAAACCAGGCTCTCATCTTGAGGGAAAGATTAGCAATTAGATTAGGTTTATAAATGCCCATTTTTCTGGAAGATATGATGTATTGATCCCGAGGAAGATGATGGGGCTCCTGGGCCAGGTCTGTCAATATCCTCATGGCAAACCTCCACAAAATCTCACAAATCTCTGGCAAATTCTTGAGCTGGCAGAGGCTTGCAAAACCCACTGCTAGAGGGTGGCTGAACTGCCACCTCTAACAACTCCTTGGAAGAGCATCAGCACAGTACAGGGAAAAAGGGATGGTAGAGCCATGAGCAGAGCTGCACCCCTGGAACACGGTGGGAGCCGGGGAGGGACAGGGTGGAGCAGTGCCACAGGTGGCAGTGGGGCCATCCCGGGAGCAGCCAGGCCTGGGTAGCCCTCACATGGAGGCAGGTCAGCAGCAAACACCTCCTCTGGAGCCAGGCAGGACAGAGGCCAGCAGCACCCACCATGCCAACAAAGGGACCCAGCCCCTGCACGGCCTGCATGTCCTGCACAGGGCAGGAAAGTCCCACCAGGATTAGTCCATCGCTAGGAGTGATGGCTTGGTCACCTCGCCAGGCTCAAGGACGCCTTTAATTAACTTTTCTCTGACTGGGGAAGATTTTTAAGGAAAGGCTCACTCTATTTTCAAGCTCCTTCTTTTACGTCTCCCCAAGCACCTGCTCCAACACAGCGTAGGAAGCAGGATGCAGCACCAGATGGTCCTCTCTTCTGACCCAGGGGCTGTGCTTCTCCTCCGAGGCCTGCCGGGGCTTATCTGCAGTCAGTGCTTCAGTGCAGACACACATCCCCAGCACCCAAACCCGGGGGTGTGCTCAGCTGAGAAACCGTGCAGCAAAAAAAGGAAAGCTTCTGAAAAACCAGAATGACCTTTTCAAAAGGCTTAGATTTAGATACACTGAGGATATGAGGAAAAAGGCAAAAAAAAAAAGTGCTGTGAAAGGAAAAGAAGATAAGAAATAGAAAATGTTAACTTGGCGCAATTCAGGTTTGAGGACTGTCATCCAGGCAGCAGGATTGACCCACGGAGGGATGTCCTCACGGGACCAGCCCCCTCAGAATCACCGCCTTCCAACAGGAGCTGCTGATCCGTGGGGTCAGAGGGGTGGGACACCACCGCATCCAGGCGTGCACAGAGCCAAGCTGCAAGCCCCAGGGCAGGAGCATCCCACTGCCAGGCATCCCTCCAGCAACTGCAGTGGGGAAACACGGGCTGCGGCTGAGCAAGAGCACCCCGGGCACCGGCATGGCACAGCCGCAGCCACCCACTGAGACTCAAACCAGCAAAACCTCATTCCTGCTGACCACGGGCCATTGCTGCCAGCAGGACAAGGTGCAGCCAGCCAAGGATCCCAGACAAGGTGCAGCCAGATGAGGATCCCACGTTCATGGAAACGTCGTCCTTCGGTACAATTCCGAGAGCTGGAGTGAGCAGGAGGGTCTGCAGGAGCCGTGGCTGAGCCATGCTGCCAGCGAGGACGAGGAGGATGTTCAGGGGAGGTTAAAAGATCCAGGGTGTCCCCGTGTGTTGGAGACCATGGAGTTTTGGGGCTGGGGGGAAAACCTCTTCCAATTTATATTTAGCAACTGGGAAACTGTGGAAGCTTTGCTAAGAAAAGGTGAAGCAAAAGCAAACTAAGCAGCAACAAGGCTTACTTGTTACCTCCTGTTATGCTCTGATGTTTTCATGTCCAATCAGAAAAACTCTATTCTCATAGCACACCAAACTAAGCAAAAATTGGGAAACATAAAAGCCAGCTCCACCATACGTGAATTCACGTCTATTGCAAGAAATGTAATAAAAGATTCTCAACACCCACTCTTTTGGATTGAACCACAGTGTGGGAGCTGAGAAACTCTAGTTTCTTGCATTTCTAATATATAGCAGCTTCAATGTACTTTTGGTTTCCTCCTTTTTCCAGTCTCAGCCACTCTTCCCTTACCAAAGAGAGCAGTACAGGTGTTTGCACATCAGCACCAGGGCACGTTTGCCAGCTGTGCAGGAAAAGGCACATTTAGCATCTGCCACCAGTACCCATCTTCCCAACCCAAACTATCAGCCCCCAAACCAGAGCCCATTCAGCACAAAAGACTTCCAACACCCAATAAAAATATACAGACATCAGTAACTTTCCCATCATCATTCAGTACCATGCAAACACTGTTTTTTCGAAGAGGAATTCCAGCTTTGTGCACAAAGTAACTCTTGGGAGATACATCAGCAGTAAATCCTTGGGCCCCACTACCTGCCTGGGGAACCTGGAATGAAGTTCACTGAGGTCACTGGAACAATTTCTTTCACAGCTGATACAGCCAGGAAACTAAACTACGCAGCCCGGTTCCCCCAATGGCATCACCTGGAAACTCTACTGCCAAGCAAGGGAAAACAAACACAATTTTTCCCGAACTGGAAGCGGAAATGCCCAATTCTGGCATTCCCCCATTGAGCAAAAGCACATTTCCAAACCCAGCTAACCGTGTTCCTGCAGCAGGTCTGTGGAATAGAAAGTGAGATGGGGAGGATATTGCTGGTGCTCGCTGGCTGTCTCACCACCCAGCCCTGGGACAAACATCCCTGGAGCAGCAGGATAACTGTGCTGTGTGCTGGGTCCCAGGGAACAGCTCTGCCCCAGGAGATCCTGACTCATCTCCGCTCTAAAACCAAGCCCAGCGTCGCCTGGGACGACAAAGGGACTCAGAAAACAAGGCAGCCCCACCCAGTCACTTCCACCACCACTCCTCACACTCCAGCTCCTCTGCCCACCGATTTTCCAATGGCCTTAAACTTCCCTGCGTTAGGGAAGCTGGCAGATGAGATGGGCGAGGCTGTGGCAGCAGAGCAGGCTGAGGAGGGACCTGCGCTGTGCTCAGCACATGCCAAAACAACCACTGTCACAGCCACACGTGGCCGTCCGCAGGACGGGGCTGAGGGCACCCGCCTGGTTTGTGGCTCCAGGATTTCCCTGCAAGTCCTACCTGCCAAGACCAACACCAACCAAAGGCTCCCACGACAGCACAACCAGGGCAATGTCCGAGCTCTGAACTCCCCATCTCCACGCACACGGGGGAAGCTCTGTGTCTCCCTCCAAGCATCCCCTAGCTCAGTGGCGAAGAGAGCACTTTGGAAAACTCTTTCTTTCCCCCACCATGTTTTACACTGTGGTTGTTCCCTCCCACGCAGCCCTGCTGTCACTTCACTTTTGTCCTGGTACATGAATGATAAGCCATTAAACTGTGCTTGTAGCAAATGTGATGTAGGGAGAGGAAGCGCATCCCACGTACTACTGACGGCTCCCAGACTACTACTGCTCTGCGGCCCACCCAGAGGGTCCGGGCTGATGGAAGCACAGAGGCTGCTGTGGTTCTGCCACGCTATGAGGGAGCCCAAGCCATTTCAGAGATGAGAATGGCCATAAAAGGCTTGGGATTTTACAGGCTTTTACCTCAGTCTAAGGCAGATACGGGAAAATCACCTTCTACTAGAAACAACCAGCAAGTTTCCAGTACTGCTACATGTAGGGAAATGGTTAAAACATGGTCCCAGATCAGGCTGAAAGCTCAGAAATCAGCAATAAGGGAAAAGAGCTTCTGATTTATTTTTCATCTCATGATTTGGAGAACCTTACTCAACTTGGTCTCCTTTTCAATACTTTATTTTAAGAACCTATGTAGATGCCAAATCATGGGTCCGGATCCTGCGGCTACAACCACACAAACGTGCCTTTGTGGGGGTATTTTGACTCTGTATGACCATTACACAAAGGTCATCTGCCAAAAGCTGGTTAGGAGAGAGGGCTCATGCTCAGAAGAAACACAGTACCTGCTTTCACCTGGTTTCCATTACACGGCTCACAGCACCATCTGTGTCTCCATCCCCATGTCCCCAGCTCCTGTTCCAGCAGAGTGGGTGTTCCATGCCGACAGCAGCACAAGGAGGATTTAATCGCTTCCATTCAAGCAGCGTCCTTTGCTAATTGACCATGACCATCCCTGCCTACATTAATCTACTCCATTTTCAGGGTGCAGGGAAACGAACAGGGCCAGGTGGGCAGGGCAGCCAGAGCAGAAGGTGCTGCTGGCACCATCTCAGAAGGGCATGGACACAAGCAGCTCCTGGGAAGCAGGTGACAGAGACCTCACCTGTGACCTACCCACTGACAAATTCTTCCTGCACCCCCAATTGTGCTTTTCAAAGAGGTCAAGAAACCTGGAATTAGACAGGAAGCTTTTTTGGGTCAGTGTGTCTTTTTTGTGCCTGGACCAGCTCCAAGCGCTCCGCCAGCTGCAAACAGACACGGAGCGATGCCTTTGGCTGCTTTCGACTCCTGACAAGGTGTGCATCCTCTAGTGAGGCTGGAGTCACCCAAGGTGCCACCAGCCTTCCTGGTTTCGGAAAGACCTCACTGTATTTCCTGTAACTCCCCGCAGGAAAATAATGAAAAAGTGAGGGCTCCAACACAACTTCTGAGCAGATCACTGTTTATCAAAGGAAACATCGCTGAGGCAGCTACGGCCTGAGATAAGGGATCAGATTGCATTTGCTTCTCACATTCAGGGTGTGCAGCTGTAGAACCACAGCCACATCAGCACAATGCTGCATTCCCGGCACAACCTGGCATTCAGAGGTGTTTGAGGACCAAGGGACAAGGGAGGAATGATGAGGTGTCTAAGAGAGACACACACCTTACACACATCCGCTTCCCCGCTTCAGACGCCGGGAAGGGGCAGTCACTGCCAGCAGGCTGAGGCACAACTTCCCAGGGAAGAGTTCTTCAGTTCTGGCCACGGGAATCCGCGCAGAGGGCCAGCACAATGCAACATCCTCCTGACACCGGCAGCACCTCCTGCCTTCAACCCGCACTTTGAGCCGCGCATTCCGGTGACATGCCGGGGAATGCCAGCGGCGCGGGGGACGCGGCTTCTCCGGAGCACCGGGGCCGTTCCGCACCCATCGTGCCGTCCATTGAATAAATAACAAAATAGCACCTCGAATCCTCAGCCACCCGCGTGCGGCCAGCCCTCCCGAGGCTTCCCCGGGCAGCGGGACCCGAGCGCCCGTAGCGCGCCCGCCCGCGCTCGGCACCGGCACCGGGGAGGGATGGGGCGGCGAGGGATGGGGCACCTGCGGGGACACCTCTGCGGCCCCGCCGGGGGCGGGAGCGGTGCCGCTGCCCCCACGGGGGTGTCCGGGGAAAGCCGCTGTCCCCCCGC
>VZTI01001025.1:917977-958714 GCA_013397865.1 Struthidea cinerea | reverse complement strand
CTTCCCCTATTTTTCCTCTTTCCCCCTCTTTTTAGCCTTTTTTCCCATTATTTCTTTCTATTCCCTCTTTTCCTTTTTCCTCATTTCGCCCCCTTTTTCCTTCTCCCCCTTTTTCCCTTTCTTTTCTTTCCCTCCCCTTTTATTATATTTTTTTTTTAATTTACCACTATAGCCAGTGCCCCCCAGCAAACCACCCTGCAGCTGGATTTACTCCCTGCCTTAGTGCCTACAGCACTTCTGTAGGAGAAAAAAAAAAAAAAAGGCATTTCCATCCTCTGCAAGCAGCATTCTAGCAAATTCCTTGAACGATTTATGAGAACTACATCGAGCCATACTACAGCCAGTGCTGGCCAGAGCTCCAAGCACAGCACAGGGCTGACCCATCATTCTCAGTTTCCCTGATGCTGAGGTTCAAACGATGCCAGCTCATTCTCAACAGGAGCCTGAGCTGCCCAGGAAGGCAGCACGGAGAAGTAGATGTTCCTGTTTTTCCAAAACAACCTTTTAATTATGCTCTTTACGATAATAGCAGCCTTTTTCCAACACTTCAGCAGTCAGGGCTATTAATTAAAGAGCCATGGTCTAACAGTGGCAATACAAAACCCAGCATCTTTTGGTAGGCCCTTCTTACAGTGATATAGAATTTTTCAAGGAAAAACTACCCATTCAGTCAGTGCTCCCTGTTGGTGACACAGCAGGTTCTCACTAACCAAATAGTTTGGATAGATGATTTTCTGTCTGGTCACAAAGCACTTCTTGTGTGACAGGGAGAGCTCACGTGCAGTCACTCATGAAAAAAACCATCTGATATGCGAGGCTACAAGCGAAGAAATATGGCCATGCCACATTCCTGCTGCGTTCTTATCACAGGAACGCTATTTGTCCTAAACTGCCACGGCTCACGGAGAAATGGGAGCCATCCAGGTGCTGAAAGTCTCTTCTTTGCTCTACCACTGGGCAGGGGATGCCCTGCTGTAACTGGGGCTCATCTCCACTCAGTGTCACACACGCACTTCTGACACAGGATTTTGGGGAAATGAAGCTACCCAGTAGAAGATGCAGCTGTCACCCCTAAAGCTTTGCAATCAATCCACTTCTTGCTCTCTGAATAGAAGGCAAAGTCATTAAGTCAGGATCTGGATCAGGTCTCTGCAGCCAGCACAGCCTACTCCAGCCCCAGGTGGGCTGGGCTGGGCCACGGCACTGCTGGCAGGAATCCTGCACATCCCAGAGCTGCACCTCCTCCAGACAGTTCAGCTGGCACAAGCCAGCCTCAGCCAGCTCCCAGCATGGAAAAGCTGTGTTCACTCAGACCGGAGGGTAATTGCTCATGGCTTTTCCTTTTTCCACTAAGATTCATGGTTTGGAAACCTGGCTGCTACAGACCCTCCTTTGGGGCAGTTCACAACAAACGCCCAGCTATCCCAGCCTGGCATTCCGCAGAGCCATCGTCCAGCTCCTCACATTTTACACTGGCAGAAGCTTCTCGGCATGTCTGTCTCCTCCAGAGCTCAGCGTTACTCTCTGCCTGTCCAGGAGATAATGAACTGAGAGAGGAGCAAGGAGACAGATCAAAAAGGAAACAATGACAGCCAGAAACACGGCTGTTTCTTTTTCAGGCCCCATAGCAATGTTCAGCATTCTGAGAGTGGCACATACAAACTTGTGTGTAAGGGGCAAGAGCCCTTTAGAGCTGTGGAAGATCTTGACAGCACCTGCAGCACCTGTTTGCAGAGATTTATTTCATGTGGGTGCAAAGCCTCATCCTTAAATCTAATCTTAGGGAGAAGGTGTAGGAAGAATTCCAACTCATTTCATTAAATCCAGATCAGAGGCTGAAAAAACCCACACAAACGAAATTCAAAACCCCTTGAATTTGAAAAAAAAAGTACTTTTTTCCCTTTCCCAGATTAAGGCTAGAAGGTTGGGTTGAGACTGGAGCCATTATTTGGATTTGAGAAATCACCCTTCAAAAATACCTGTTCAGTCAAGAGCTGAGAACTGGAAAAACAGAGCTGGATAACAGAGGTTAGAGTCAAAGTGATGTCCAAAGGAATTGCTCACCTCTGGAATAAGCACAGCGACAGCAAACTACTTGTGCAGAAGAGTCATTACACTCGGGTTGGCTTTCACGAATAGGGACTTTAGGAGGATTTCTTGCCCAGACAGCAGCATCAGCCTCAGTCCAGGGCTACTGTCCAGCACGGGTCTTTCCAAGCTGGTCTAGGTGCAGTAGACCCTCCATAGCCCGGCAGAAATCCTGACCCCACTGAAGCCAGCCACACTCACACAGATTTAATCAGGAGCAGGATTTTATGTCTCCTCCTTGAATGTGGAAAAAAAAAAGGGCTTCACTCTGTTCTGCCACTCTCACTTTCCCCCTGTGTCAGTCAGACCTGCCTTATTTGTTGTTACAGGCCCTGGTTTGGGAAAGGAACACTCACACAGGTGCACACACACCCTTTCTCCAGGCCACACTGCATTTTCCAGCTCAGCAGGTTATCCCCAGACGTGTGAAAATTTAAGAAGCAAAGCCCAATCCCAGCAGCAAGAACGCTGTAGATGCATGTCCTGCAACAGCTGCAGGGGGACAGCGAGGGACAGGGACACCAGGACCCCTCCACGTGCCAAGAGCCCTCACATGCCAACAGCCTGACCTTAAAAAAACTGCTGTCCTTGTTAAAAAACACCTTACAACATGACAACGCTCCTCCTTTCTAACAAGAAGGGCTACATGGGTGTTTTAAATGCTAATTTTGGTGCTTTCTGGAATACTTGGTGACCTGCGGTCATCTCCCATCGCTTACATTTACAGCTTTTGTCCTGTCAGCCTGGGCAGCCAGCTCAGAGTAAAATCCTTTCCAGCTCTTCCGATGATTTTCACTATCACTCCCTGGCTCTATTAAGATTCTCAAAGCGTGTCTCTGGTTTCCAATAGTACGAGCTGCCTCGGAAAGGTTAGAGTTTGTTTTAAATAGCTCAGCCATCTGTCCTGCGGTGGCTGATGGGAGCTGCAGAGATCGAAGCAGCCAAAACAGAATTTTTCAAACTGTCAGTTTTTCATTACAAACATTTCAGTCTGAATCACACCAGTGTCCTTAAAAAAAAAGTAAAGTCTATATATTTTTCTTGTGTATTATACAAACACCGCAAGTCGTGCTTTAGCAGTTTCCTTGTGTTGTTGGAATTTCATCAATGCAAATATTGGGCCTGAACCTCACCAGCACCAGGCACTTTGCAAACCTCATCTGTGTACTTCCAGGCTTTGAACTAAAAAAACCTCATTTGTTACAGGTAGCCACTACACACAGAACCAAGACCCAACACAGAGCAGCATGGAAAACACTGCATCAATGGAAAGCACGCACACGGACCTACATTTTTCTCAGCCAGTTCCTAAATGTCAGCTGAAGCCCTGGGTTCACCTATTCTAGAAAGTTAAATCAATTTATTCACTTAATTCAGAGGATTCACTTTCTCAATTAAGCATTCGTTTTGAGGGAAACGAGTTGAAAGCACACAGGCCAGCTGTGCGCAGCAGCTGAGAGCAGCAATTGCTAATACACTGCTGGAAAAATGAAAATGTGTGAGAAGCAACCAGTATTTCCTTAGGCAAATGCTGCTCCACGTCAGACAGCCAAGCATGGCCTGGCTGGCATCTACCCCCAGTGAAAATGCTGATGGTGCCCTTAGTCCTACCCTGGAAAAGCCCACAGAACCAACTATCCCCCCCTAGGAGTTTCCAAGGAGATGACACAGACAACAAATATATATTAATCAGAACAACATACCAAAGTTTATTGATTACTTCAAACAAAAGTTTCTGTAATGAAAAAAGAGCAAGTTGCATTCATAAAAGGTAACATTCACATTCAATTTCCTTGATACAAAGCAACATAATTGTATAAAATTGCATTTAAGTGAAAAAAATGTAAGGTTGCAGTCCTTTTTCTTTGCAAGAAGCTGAAAATGTATCTGCTCATTGCCTGTATATAATTTACATTTTCTATATACTACATGGTTTTTTAAAAAAATTCATAGCTGGGAAATTGGATAAATGGTGCAGTATTAGGAAAATTTTTTGACTGTGTGTATACAAATTCAATTTGAAGCTTTTATGCAATTCCAAGTCATTTATAATATTCCCACAACGATTAGGATTAGTTTTTGAGAAGTCGCTATGACTACACCAAGCTCCACTGTTATCACATGAGAGTTTTAGAGGGAATCTTAATTACTTTCCTTATCTTTCAGTGTCGCTAGTCAGTGATTAAACTTCAACGAATTATTATGAGAAAAACCCAGCCTTTTTTCCTTCAAGTTTCTCCACCGAAAAGCCTGTACTGACCTTTTAGCCCTGACGAGCACCGTAACAGCGCGCTGGCACCAGGGAACACGAGCACCCCGCCACAGCATCGCTGTCCCGTTGCTGCCACCTCAGCTTCCTGCTGCCTTGCACCTTACAGCCACTACCACCACTTCTTCTTCCCCTCTCTAACCTCAGAAGGGGTCTCCTGTTTGCCCCGATTTCACTAGTCACCCACAGCAACAGCAATTTCACTTTTGCCACTGCTGAATGACGAGGATCAGCTCTTCTGCAGGAGCAGGGCAGCCTGGCTGTCCTGGCACCCAGCACTACACCAAGTGCACTACCTGAAGATCCAAGCCCAAGAAAAACTGCATTTTCCCAAAAGAGCTGCTATTCAACACATTCCACATGAATTCCACCCCACCTGTCAGCACACACACCTTGAGTTTGAACATACAGCTATTGCAATGGCTTGTTCCAGCTGGAGACAGGACACTCGGAAACACCAAGGATTTGGTTCTCAGAAGGCTCTGTCTCGTGACAGGCAGCAGAAATGATCCTGTTTAAGTGACTACTGAACAGTTCACACATGTCAAGTTTCACTCTTCCCACTGCTATCGCCAATGGAATTCCAGGAGAACAGACTTTGACCCTTGGAGTAGAGCATGACACAAAACAAACTGCGAAGCAAGGTGCCAGGCTTGGGACCATTCGGGCTTGGAATGGTTTTGAATCACAGGAACTAGGCATTTTAGCGCCCATTTTTTAAAGGTTATGTAAACACAAGTCAGCAACTGTATATTTAAGGAGAATGGTTAGATTTGCCTTATAGAGCGTATCTTCATCGTATTCATCGCATACTTGATCTGTAGGCACCACATTTTAGCAAGGAAAGTTGAGAACGGGACAAGGTCTGCAAGTTGAACTCTAGGTCTGTGAAATGAGCTCGGAAAAGGGGGGAAAAAAGAGAAGAAAATGAAAGCTTTGCCCATGGGCCACATGCTGGCAGTGCAGCTCCTTACTTGCATGCAGCAAGGAGTCGAGCCGCGGGCGCTGACACGGTGCAGACACCACGCGCGTTGAGGCCAGTGCAGGGTGTATAATACAGTGGTCCTGTCCAAACGTCCCCTCCCATGCTGGGTGACGGCAGAGCAGCCACAGGCACTGTGCACTCCCCTCTCCCACTCAGGTAAGGCCCATCCAAAGCCTTCATGATGCACAAGAGAGTTTGACAGCAGCCGATCCGCACCAGCTGAAGATGAACCTCAGGGGTGGCAGCCAGAGAGCAAGACTTGATTCTTCCAAACATTAGAAGTTCAGCAAAATTTGGTGAGGGGAATGTTCTGTCTAGTCCCAAATTGTTTTGTTGTATGTACATGACACAAAGCCTGAGCGAGCGGGAGCCAAACCCAGCGGCCGCGCAGAGCTTGGTGCTTCTGAAGTGGGCCTTGGAGCTTCTCACAGAGTGGGGCTGGGGGACATCAGCGTGAGGGAGGGACTGTCACACCAACCCACGCTGGCACACAGGCTGCTCTGTCACTGCTTGTGACTTAACACAACAGAAAAAGCTGCTCTTTCCACATATGAAGTATCAGAGAAAAAAACCAAAAACATTGAGAGTCAGGCATCTCACCTCTGCTGTGCAGGACCTAAAGAGAAAAGTTCCTACGACCATGGTACAGATTTAAAAAGAACATGCCAATTTAAAAACCAAAATGTAAAATGAAATCAGGTTCATGTATTCAATTTTAAACTGTCTTCTTTTTTCTTAGTGCAAATAACTCAAGATGCAGTTTTACACGCCTGCAGGTTCACAGGCACAGCCCGTGTCCCTGGGATCAGCCAAGGACTACGCTGTCACTTAGGCCTTTAAAGTGTTGGAGCAACTGCACAGTGCAGTAAGGTAAGCACAGCCACAGGAACCTGGGCAGAGGGGCTCAGAGTCTGCCACAGCCCAACTTCTGGGATTCCTTTCTCCCCCACGAAAGCTTCCTTCCATCACAAACAGCCACAAAACAACAGCCTTTTCTTCACCCTCCAGCAGGAATAAACCCATCAGCAAACTGGTTGTGGGAGGATGCTCTGGCACCTCCCCGCACTGCAGGTCTTCACATGGACACCACTGCTGTGGACAGACCACAGACTGCTTCCAGCCATACCTGGAGGAGGGAGCAGCAAAGACTTCTCCCGAATTTTCAGCTGATCCTGCCGTCTGCATCTGGGAACCCACGGCTGGGAGGCATCGTACGCCGGCCGAGGCAGCGCAGACCCAGCACCAGGAGAGGGGCTCCAGGTGCATCCACCTTCTGTGTGAGAGGAGCAGCCTCTTGCCAGTGCCTTCAGGGGGCTGGAGGGGGATGTTACTGGGCTGAAGTTTGTGCTACTTCTTTGGTCAGGCAGAGCAAGAGTTTTGAGCAGCCCTCTGCTGCTCTCGGACAGATCTGCAGCGGGCAGAGGAAGCCCCTGTGTGAGATGGGGCTGGCACTGCACTCTTGCACTTCGATTCATGCTGTTTTGGGCAATTCCTAAAGATGCTTTCTCAGCCTCCAATGATGTAGAATTTGCTAGAACTGGTTTTCTGGGAGGGCAGGGAAGCCACAAGACCAAAGACACGGGTGCCGTGGGGCCAGTGCCCGGGCTGCTGCTCTATCAGCACGGCTGCTCGCAGTCCTTGGTACTATCAAAGGTGACTGTCAGGTTAAACCCACGGGCTCTCCTACAGCATGACAATACGCAGTGTGTGTGTGGAGCACTTTAAGGTATCCTGAGAGGATATCTTTCTGCCAAATTAGTAACAGCATCTTCAGTCTTCACATAACCATTCTCTATTCGTTTGTATGACACTAACACAGGCAGATCAAAGGGGCCAGCCTGCAAAATCAGAAGGAAAACAAACATGTACTGCAACTGTTACATTCCCAAACCCATAAACCTTTTCCTGGGTTATTTTAAAAGAAGTTAAAATTATATAGGGGAGGAAGAATGATTAGCCCATGATAAAAGTGCCAAATATCATTCACAACCAAGCAATCAGATGCTAAATCAATTCTCACAATTTGCAAAATGCTGCGTGAAGTCTAAAAGTGGCATCTGCCTCGCTGTCCCCTGCAGCTCCCGCTCCGGGCTAGTCCAGCCGCCTCCCACACCAGTCCGCACCAGAATGTGGTGGCGGAGAGCACCACCTAATGTCGCTGGGGAAGGACTGGCGGCACGGGCCGGTGTCAGATGCACCGGAAGCCCGGCAAGCCCAGCTGCCGACCTGCCGTGCCCACAAACCCGATTTCCTCAGCAGCAGGAGTGGGCACAAAGGTGCGAGAGGCTCGTAGATAATCCGCAGGTTTACGTTTGCGGCAGACACCACACGTAACATCTCCCACAAAAGCAGAATTGTGAATTCAATTAGGCACTTTTTCATTTTTTATTCTGCTACTGGCTTACTACTGAGTTTAAAATCAAGTCAACCCACACGAGGATGCTCTGGGTGTGCGTACAGACACACGGACACCAAGACATGCCTCCGTCCCATGTGCTGACATACAAGATAAGTACATGTGTTTAGTTCCCATCTACGCAGATGAATTAAAACATACTTATTTCTATCTGACAGAACAGCATGCACCCTAGAGAAAGGGATTTTGGTACAACTCAGATGCAATACTGGAATCATTTTAACAACTGAGGTTTCAATCCTTCACTGTAAATGTATCAGTGTTAGCTTTTACAACCAGTGTTAGCACAATTCAGACTGCACTCTCAAATTAAATTTTCTGCTAATATTAGACTGAAATAGCAGTTAGATTAAAAGATTTGTTTACATATTGCCAAATATTTGAAAGAACCTGTACAGATATGGGATTCTGAAGAAGTTGGATAGTACAACATCCCCAAATTAAAATGCATCCCAAGCATTGCATCTCCATTCCACAAAGACAGGTGCCCCACACCGACAGTCAAGAGGATTACAAGAACCATGGTTTAATTGATTTGGAGGGGGTTACATTTGGTTAATCAATGCCTTTAAAACCATCCCAACTCCTCCGGACAGGGTACCTGTTACAACACATTAGACTCATCTGAGAACGTTCTTAAAAGAAGTGGTCTGACAGAAGGTCTGGCCGACAATGAATCAGGTGCCTTCCTGCTGCTCTGCAACAGCGAGGCAAAGAGACTTATAGCACACGTGACCCCCAGCCTGCCTGGGGTCAAACAACGCAAGACACACAGCCCTTTTACAGCTCATTTCATACAGGATGGAGCAACACACAGTGATGAACACTGTCTGGGTTTTGCAGGGCAAGAGGCACAGAGGGTATTCAGAAATTGGCCCTGCTTCTCAAAACGTCTGAAGGTTTATGCTGCAGGTGCTTTTGAGGGAGGAGGAAAACATCCCTGATCTCCACATAACTGGTATTTTTAAAACAGCAAGTAATGGTGGAGATGTGCAGTGGAACCAAACACTAGGGACATGTGCTCAAGGTGCTTTGCTGGGGGTGGCCCCACCACTCCCTTGGTCAGCAAGTCCAAGACTACCCCTCGATGTGGGGGCAGTGGCCTAATCACTCACACAAAGAACAACAGCAGCGTTAACAAGTGGGATGGACTGGGCAAGGTGGGCACTGGGGAAGCTCCTCCTAGGTCAAACAAGCCTGAGGCACTTGACAACTCATCCAGAGGACAATCAACATCCATTCCACCTTGTCCCACTTGTATCTGGTCCACTAACACAAAACTACAGCACGGAAGGAGAGTGTAACCAGCTTGGTCTGTGTCCACCTCACTTGGACATCCAGAGCACGACCAGCTCACCCACCTGAGGTGCAGCAAGAGACAGACGGAATATTTAAGCAAAAGATTTAAATTAAGACAAAAGGTGGGGAAAAGCAAGGTTTTGCTGTGTGAGCAAATCTAAACGTGGGTTTTCAGGAGTTAGGCGTTAGAAGGAAGAAAAAAAGCAGTTGAGCAAGCAACACATTGCGACTCAGAAAGGAAATCACCTTATTCACTCCAAGAAAAGCTGTGATTGCTGGAAGTTTGAGAAAGCATGAAGATAGTGGATGTTCCTGAGGAAGGAAGGCGCTTCATTACCTAGTTCACAACAGCACAAAAGACAGAAAATTGCAGTACAAGAAAGAGAAAGGCAGAAACCAAGGAAAACACAAATGCGCCTTGCAGTTAAATAACAAACAAACAAAACCAAAACAAAATAAAAACAACCACCACATTTCCACAGAGAAAATTTAATAAAGGCTGAGCAGAGCTGATGCACTGTGTTACAGGAAACTGGGGGTGAAACCCTATCCCACTGGGGTCAAGGGCAAATGCCCATCAGCCTGGCCTGAAGTCCATCCTCCCCTTCCAGAAGGGACCCTCGGCTGCCAAGTTGTGGTTCAGACCCCTAAACAATGTTCCTCATCCTGTCTTTCACTTAATGCTCCCCTTGGGACACTGATCTTTATTTTATTTCAATATTAAGGTCAGGATTCTCAACAAGGGTCTTGATTTTAAATCCTCCACCTGGTCTTAGATACCTATACAAATCAGGTGTCTGACTTTGGTGTCTGATGGCAGACACAGATATCCAGCGCTGGTATCTCCTTCAGGCACTTAAAGTAAAGCTCTTACTCAAAATGTACATTTAAATATGGCTCAGCCTGTGTTTAGTTTGGGATGCACATCCAGAGATTTTTCCAGATGACACTCAATTTGCTTTGCTAAGTGGTTTCACAAGAGCCTTTGTTAAATTCATATAAAGCACTCTTGAAAGTAAGTATTGCAAGAGGGAATGGATCTTTGGTCAGCAGCTGAAGGCAAAAATGAGTCACCTGCCAGGTGAGTTGAGCTGGGGCTCAGAAATCCCCAGGTCATCCTTCCAGGGCACTGTCCCCAAACTGTCCTACGTCTGCAGCTCAGAGCAACTCACTCCCAGCCTATTCAACAGGGGTGTCAAGCTAGAAACTATTAAATCATACTCAAGTGGAAGAATTTACATGGATCCTCACAAGATACAACCATAGCTTCCTTACCATCTCTTTTGTTTTCAACTTTAACGATGCCCATTCCTGGAAGCGTTCATGGCCAGGTTGGATGGGGCCCGGAGCAACCTGATCTAGTGAATGGCATCCCTGCCCATGGCAGGGGGCTGGAGATGGATGATCTTTAAGGTGCCTTCCAGCCCAAACCTTTCTGTGATTCTAGCAATGATCCGGGGCTGGGGCTTATCTGGCTGCGTGTTGGCCAGGGGTGACCCCACACCACGTCCCTTCAGCTGTGCCCTACTGCAGCCTGGGGACATGCACACCCGAGGGCAGGAGGCCAGGGCTGGCTGGCAACACAGCACGTGCTGACCCAGGGCAGGAGTCGCTGACGCTGCAGGGGAAGAGAGCGGCTGCAGGAGGGGGAGGCACGGCCAGGGTCAGCAGGGGCTGCCCAGGGGATGGGGCCGCACCTCTGGGATGCTCAGCACCTCTGGGCAAGCAGAGGCAAGGGCAGGGGGCTCAGCACAGCGAGTCGTGAGCCTGGCAGTGCTGGCCTTCCCCACTTGCAGGAGCAATGAAGAAAACTTTTAAGAGGTTTCCACTTCCAAAGGGAGCCCTCCTTCCCCAGCAGTGAAGGAAAGCTGTTAAGAAAGCAGACACCTTTCAGGGACAGTGAGCACCATGGTCTGAGCCTTTGGCTATTTATGGAGGATGGGCAGATGTGACAGGACCTGACCCTGCTCCCACTGCTCCAGCACCTGAGGACATACCCAGGGGGAGCATCCTGCTCGTGTTCTTTGACATAAAAACGAGCAGGTTTTTTCAGGACAAGATATGGTGTGTTTGGTGGTCAGTTCAGGCTGGACAAGGCTTACACACTTCTCTAGGAGACAGAACATTCCCACCCAGGGAGGCAGCTAAGGGAAGGCACAAGTTGAGTCTCTCCCCACTACAGATCTAGACAGTATTTTTAGAATAACTTCTTGACATTTTTGGCATGTGAAAGAGCAAGACAAGACTCAAGAAATCCTTCCTTGAGATGTGAGTGGTACATGGTATTGTTACAGGTTCATCTGGTGCCTAAGGGTAAGAAAGGTCTTCCTAAAAATAGTGTGATACATCACCTTGTTCCTTACCTGATGATTTTTCTCTTTTATATTTTTTAAAACTATTAGAAGAATTTCTGGGAAAAGGCTGATAAAGATCAGGAGAATTATTGCCAGCCATGTGGAAACAGAAGTCAGCATATGAGCAAATACAAAATACATTCTTTGCTGCTTCAAGAAAGGCCTGAAAAAGAAAGGATACAAATAAATTCTGGTTAACATGGATTTTCCAAGGTCAGAATCAAAGGAGACTTCAGGTCAAGCTGTCAGCAGTTATGCCTCCCTTTCAGATGGAGATGGATACAGCACAGAAACACACTGTCCATCCTTCTTCCAATCCATCTCCTGCCTCCAACTGCACTATTTCTGGAAGACTGTCACCATCCATTTTGAATCTCCCACATCTGTTACTTTTCAGGGTGGGAAGGGGCTTGAATATAGCTACCATCACTGAAAGATAAGTTATTCACCTCGTGAAAAACCAGATAATTTTATTGGAACTTCAGGCTTTGCTATAGCTTCCAGTCTGGGTTTGAGAGTGGAAATCCAGAGTCTCTCAATTACAACAGGTTATTTACCCCTTCCTCCCTTCCTTGATGAGGGAGAGCAACCAACAGCTGCTTGTGAAAAACACAATCACTGATGACAAGGATCCCAAAGCAGTTTTTGCTTACTGTTAAGTCAAAAATATTGAGCTATGCAAGTTAAACAGCAGAAGGAGTTCTCAGTAGAAAACTCACACATTTCAGCATGGAGTTGTGGCTATACTGCAGATCTGGATCTGTTGGTCAGCAAGAGTTAACCAAAGAGTTAAAGCTTGTGACGCACAAATAAAATACTTAAATCTGTTCCACATGCTTACTAGCAGGTTACTGGGTCAGGGATCCAGCCAATAGCCCATGGGAAAGCAGAGGTGTAAAACGGGAGGTGCTGTCACCTGTGAATGTCCACTGAACACTTACTGCAGCACAGGAAACACAAAACTGGTAATGCTCGTGAGGTACTAACGCTCACCCGCAGTGCAGCACATCGAACCTAAAACCCTGGCTGCACTCAAATCAGTAAGAATTTCTTCTACTCAGATCCATGGTTTCAACACCAGGACCTGTGCTTTCTCCTGTTTATTCTTCCCTCTTAAAGCTGTCCCAGAGGGCCACATCCTCTTGCACTGCATCTGCCTCATCTGTTCCTTCCTTCTGTTTCATGGGGTTTCTCTCCACCACAAATTCTTCCCGTCTCTCTCACCCACATGCACAAACAGACCCTAAAAGGTTTACTCTAGAACCTCCCAATAAAGACAAGAGCCTCAGCACCACAAATGACCCAGGGGGCAGAAAAGCACACACCCCCTGCCAAAGCTGAGCACCTGGATGGCACCCAGGGCTTTTTCTCTCTTTCAGGCTTTTCCCTGCGGCGGGCTGAGACCTCCTCAAACATCTCATCATGCAACAGCCCTTTTCCAGCACCGGCTTTTGGTGGGTGTTGGATGGAGGCATCCCTTTCCTCACCGAGCAGAGAAGGAGCAGGGTTGCACACCCCTTGCCACCTGCAAACCTCAGGACACCCCAAACGAGGGGATGCTGCAGCCACGTGCCCTGCAAAGCCAGCACTGGGCATTCCCCTAAGAAAGCACCATGGAAAGAAGAAAAGATACTTGCCAAATGACTCCTCCCCAAAAGAACGAGAAAAACACATAGAAAGCAAGGGAGCCCCAAATCACAAAGTGGTTCATCCAAGTCCAGAATCGGGTATCTAACGCTAGCTGTGGGAATAAAAAGAGAGACAAAACAGGCTTTAGATGCAGAGTGCATTGGATTGTATTTATAGGAAATTTCAGACTGGTTTCACATTAAGGTTGAAGGTTCTCCAAACAGCTACCTCTGTGCATATGGGCACCAGGAAAAACATTTTCAATATCCACAGTCTGGCACAACGTTAGCAGGGAAACAGTGACATTCTAATTGTAACTGACATTTTTTAATGGAACAAATTTGATGCAACCCTTGATGCTGCAGGAAAGAAACGTCTAAAGGTTACAGGGACTGTAATTGCCTCTTGTCACCACCTGCTGTCCTGAACCAAACATAAAAGACCTTTTGTAAGGTCTTATGCAAACAGTTTGTTCTGGAAAGCTCCATGAAACAAAATGGATTTGCTATTGTTATTTGACACACGTGCTTTTGTGATCACACTGGCACTCAGCCTTGTCTGAAACAAGGTGAACAAATCCAAATTCTCTACTGCTCCTCTCCTCCTGCTGGAACTGAACATCAAGGGGTGAAAGCAGGGGGAAAAGTCAACCATAACCAACTGGAGTCCTCAAAAGAGGGGAAAAAAATAGAAAAATAATTTACACAGAAGATAAATACTTAAAGACCACAGACTACACAAAGGAAAGTAAGCAGGTTCTGCCTCTATGGAAGAAAAGAAGATGTAAGTGCAGTAGAAAATACTCACAGACGTTTAATCTTCCGCACATTCACTACACAGTTTTACAGAGCACACACGAGCCTTGGAAAACACCTGCCATGAGTGACGGGGAAGGGAAGGGAGATGCTGACCTTGAGAGTGACGGTGAATACCAGCACGGTGAAAACAATCGTCCCAAAGGTCCAGTTTCCAAACACCTGTAAAACACATGGCATTGCCACAGGCGCCCCGGCCCTGTCCCACGGAGGCACAGAAACGACGATGGGGACGGGGGTGCAAGCAGGGAGCGCAGGGAGGGGTGGGAGGGAGCGACTGCTACGGGAGATCGACGCTCGGAGAAGCTCCAGGCACCCGCACCACTCGCCGCCCGCTACGCTACCCTGAGCCATGCAGTGCCACACACACGGGTGACCAGAGCTGGGACGGTGACAGGCACAACCTCCTACTAACAGCAATGTCGATCGAGGGTACAAGGCATTGCACCACCTGCGTTTCAGGATTTCTTGGCAATTTACTCAGTTTCTGCTTTCTCGCCACACTCATCATCTCTTTGCAGTCCCCTCTGCAGAATGCACCAGTGGGTACTGTCCATCTGGTTTGGTTTGTGGGTACTAGTGACTACGCACGCAAAGAAAAGCAGATACTGTATATAAATCCAAATGATGGCAATGAATGGGAGGGATGCTTACCAAAGGCTGTCAAGGTCTGAATGCATACATTAAAACAGAAAGTGAAATGTAAAAGTTTTCAAAAAATGCAAAAAAATTAAAGTCAATAGGAGTGAAAAAGGAGTCAATCAAACATACATGGATATTATGAACAATTGCTGGTAGCAGTTCTTACAGGCATAAGTGTTTACAGAACAGGACATAACCACAGATCCTACTGTAGTGCCACATAGATTTGACCCCTGAAGGCATCTGCAGAACACACCAGTGCTTCGTGTTTCGTTCAAATACAACCAGAACGGTATAAATACAGAAGAGCACTGATTTGACAATACAGGGGCTTGACTGGGGCCATAAACGCTGGCATTGATGCAATGTATGAATATACATACATAAATTTCATCAGCTTTTCTCCAAGCGTTAGCCGCTAAAAAAGGTTTAGGTATTGTCAAGGGTCACAAGTGATGGTGTAAAGAAGCTTCCCATCAGTCGAGATCTAATAACACGCTGCACGTTTCCCTGGGGAAAGGGTCCTGAAACAGGCCACCACACGTGGCAGCCACCCTGCACTAATGCTTTGCACTCTGCACTCAGTTAGCCAGCAAAATAAGAAAAAAGGAAAAAGAAAAAAACCTCCATCTTTTGTCCTCCCCTTTCTGTGCAAGTTAACCCAAGCAGCTCCCACACCTTGCTCATGCGGCGATGCAAGCGCTCATCCCCACAGCAGAGGCACGAGCAAGCAGGCAGCAGGGACAACATCCTGCTCGCTCCAGCAGCTGGGGACGTATGCTGGCTCCAAAACAGCAGCAAAAGGCCAGCACCACCCTTCTCCCGGGGCAAAGGGAGATGGGAGGCTGAAATCACAGCCCGGAGCACGCACAGCACACAAGCAGCCCTGCACCGTGTCTGTGCTAAGGAGCAGCATCTCATCAAGGTGGGCTAATCCAGCTGCTCACAACCAGCCAAGCACGTGCCAAATTTCCAGCTGTCCCTGGTGGGAAGGACAGACACTGCTCCTGTCCTGGGCCAGTGCCTGGGATCACACAGAAGAGGGGATGAGCACTGTGCAAAGCTCGCTAGGTTGGAATAGAGCTGTGTGTAAGACTAGTCATTTTACCTAGTGAGTGTAACCAGCTCTGCCCTGTTTCCATGGCGATCTGGAAAATGTTTTATTTCAAGCATTTGCTGCAGAATCACACCATAAGCAAGGCTACACTGTTGGACAAGACTCGAGACACACTGCACAGATTAAGCGCGTAGATATTCCCTGCCAGGCGTATCAGAGGCAGTGCACAAAACAAACACTCATCTTCCTTCTTTTGGGGCCATTACCTTTCCGTTATCTTCCAACGATGAGTTTTGAAAAAGAAAATAAACCCCAAAGAAAAACACGAGTCCTTCAAAGGCGCCCAGAAAGGTCCAGTACAGGAACGGCCTCCACTGCAGCATTGCATTATCCGACACCTTCCTGCCAAGAGATGGAGTAACAAGACCATCACCACCACATTTAGGATGTGCTGCAAAGCTCCTCACAGGCAGGGGATCAGGGGGCTTTGGAGCAAGCCCTTGCTGTAGAAGGCAAGGAGGGAAACCACAAAAATACCTGCCAGTGTACAGGACATAAAGAACACTTCTCATATGCAGCTGCTGATCATGAGAGGTCACAAGAGGTTCAGCATATGAATTGCTCTGTCCTTCTCCTCTAGGTAACTTGGATGAAAAAAGCACAAAGTGAACAGAGGCAACGCTGTCCTGAGCCTCTCCTGCAGCCCCTGCACTGCACGTGGTATCTGACATTATCTGCTACATTTTAAAAGCAGGGTAAGGCTAAAGAGCAGCTGTATGGGATGCATGAAATCCGTGGGGTGCTTCCCTCTTTTTGTTGAATGCACAAAGTCCTTTTTTGAGAAATGCTCTGCAAGTCCTGTTCCCTGAAGTGGTGCTTTTCTGCACAGGCTGAAAATAACCTCCTGAATTGTATGGTGGGTGTTTTTATCACAGGGGTTGTAGCAGGAGGCTCTTGGCTGAATGCAGGATGAGATCTGGCACGGAGGCAGCAGCAGCAGCAAATGGATGGGCTATGAGCAAAGCTCTGCAGGGACCACACACAGGGCTTGGGGAGTGCAGGGCAGCTATCAGGGCAGGAGGGAGTTAAAGACAGTTCCCTGCATCATTATCTTTTCAGATTACTTTGTTTAAGATCCCCATCTTTTTCACGTTATTCTCCTCAACTTAGCAGTACATCCATTGTCAGCAAGATGCACTTCGCAAACCTGCGTGGTGCTGGGCTCCTATAACTGCAGTTTCTAAAACAAGCCCCTATTGAATCCTACACACAACGATGCTGTGGCCATGCTCTAACATATCACAGGCTGGGTCTGAGAAAAGAGCAAGGATAAACCAGACTGGAAGTGTGGGTTATTGCACAGAGAGAAAATACAAGCAGCTTCCTCCCTGCGAGCTCTGTTTAGCATTCCCATTTCTGTCCTGCAGTGCTCATGGTAAACAGGCTTTTTCCAGAGCCAGGATCTGCACTGCAGCGGCTCAGCACTTCCTCCAGCAGCAGCACAGCGGGCGCTCTGCATCCAGCAGCCCATGCACAGTCATGAATATTCAAACTAAGGCTGTTTCCCCTCAACAGACAGACCCCACAGGGCTTTGAGCCCACCAGGGGAAGGCACAGGGGCCTGCTGTTATTGCTCCCTGTCGCACCATATTCAGTTACCAAGCTATTTAAAAACACAGATGGTGGCATTTCACCATACGAGTGAAGGAATATAGAACTCTAATCAATCACCCAAGCCCCTTCCCGCCTTACAGCTCTTGTTGCATTCACTGCTTTTTCTATACCTAAGGCAACTTTCACACAGTATTTTAGGCACCTGATAATTCCCTTTGCTCTGTCTGCACAGACATCACTCTTGGCTCGAGCACAGCTGTGCCACACGCAGCTCCTCCACTGGTGAGGAGCATCACACCACAGTGACAGGGCTTGCACAGGGCACTGGCCAAAGCAGCCCTGACCTGGCTTTTTCCACAGGGCTGAGCTCACTGCCAGGCTGGGGAATTAGCAAAAGGGACGCAAGGAGAGGGGTTTCCTCCAAAAAGCATCTTCCTTCGTCTGCTGAAGGGCTGCCCCAAGCACGTGTGTGGGCAGGGCTGGGAGGAAGATGGAAAGCATCTGTTTCTGTGCAAGACTGGAGCCTCTCCCTGCTGCAACCAAGGGGAGAAAACAGTAAGCAAAGCAGAGACAGACAGTCTAAGCTGTCCTTTCCCTGGGCAACGTGGCAGAAAACTGAGCATGTGGATCGATGAGCAGAGCTCCCTGGGTTCTGATAAGGGGACCTGGCCTGTGGAGGGGAAGCCTGGGGGACCATATCCATTTAGACAAGCTGAGAAACTACCTGCCTGAGCTGGGCTTCAGAAACATTCCTCTTTCTGAAAATGAACGGATCTTTTTTCCTCCCAAAAGCTCCATCTCCCCTCCATGCATTACACACTCTGTCACGTGCTTGGCTCGCACTGCCTGGCTCAAAGGTAAAGTGAATGAATGGTCTGGCTACACTCACAGCTCGATTTTTCTTACAGATAAAGAATTCCACCTACAGTTTACTCTTTTACAGAGATACAGCAGTGCAATTTGCTAGACCAGATACTGTCAGAGAGCATAAACAAGTAGCAATAGGCAGTAAACACAAGGCTGCTCAGCTTGAGTGCAGAAACAGCTGAGCCAGGAGGGACAGAAATGGCTTTTTCTGCAGTTCATGGTGATCCCACCACTGACACAGTACAGGGACATGTGCTTATACCTCTGCACCAAGAAAACTCAAAGCATGGCTAACAGAGCTGTGCAGAGGTTTACCCAGCCCAGGACTACTTACATGTACAGCTGAGGATCCGAGGTCAGCGTGTCGATGCTGATGTGCTGCTCCAGGAGGCTGTAAGCCAGGATGGGGAGCGATGTGAAGCAGATGTTGTACATGGTCAGATAAGCAGCATCATACAGCGGCTTAGAAGAGGAAGAAAGGGTTAAATGAGACAGAAAAAAGCCTCTTTAAAAGCCTTTCCACAAAGAAATTAAACCACGAATTTCCAGCCCTTGTCTCCTACATACCCTACAGATTCATCCCTTTGTCACACAGCACAGCTTCATTGGGGAGGAGCTGCGCTCCGCGCGATGCAAGGGGGAACAAGGCACCCGCAGGCTGCGTGGCCAGGAACCTGCTCCCAGTGACAGGAGGTTTTTTAACTGGCTGGTCCCATCTCCACCTTATCCTCCAGAAAAACATGACTAAACAGCCCTTATCATGGCTTTCCTGTTGCTGCTCTTGTGCTGCTGTTTCTATTAATATACTTGATGCCTCCTGTGGCTCTCTAAAGACTAGACTGTTTTAGAGGAACTATAGCTTCTTTTTTTTTTTTTTTAAGAAAAAGGCAAGTGTTTCTGCCAAAACAAGCAGGGAGTTATCTTTCATCATTTACTCTTCCTGTTACTTTTGAGCCCAAATAGAGACAAAAGCCCTTTAAGGTGACACAAAAGCCAAAGCTCTTGTCTCCAGGCGCACGAACCCACTCACCACATGGATCTGTCCCTCTGATGCTTACTTGGACTAAGCAAAGCTCTGATGACACTCATTGTGTGTCTTTTTTTAAAGCTGCCATAAAAGTATGAACTGTTCTTCCTTCTGAGTGACATTTTTAATGCAGTGAAATGCAGCAGAGGAGACAAGATCAGGCAACCTTTCAAAACTTGTTCTCTCAAGAGAAGCAACAGTAGCAAAATGAGGTGCTGACAAACCACCTAAATCCTTCTCTCATTACTTCAGGAAGGGTCCACCTGTGTTTATGGCTGGTGGATATGGGAAAGCAAGCAGATTGCTTTCTTTTCAGTTATGGTCTCCAAGTATTGTGTTCCAGATACGGTGCTGAGCAACCAGGTCAGTTCCTACTGTCCTCTAGAGCAAGGTGATGAAGGGACAGCATGCCAAAAGCCAAGTCTCTGCTAGGAAGCCTCATTATGCCACTTGCTTTTTATCTTGCCTTTATAGACAAATTACTGGAAGTTACCTGCTGTGAGAATCCACAAAAGAACTGGTATAAAAACTGTGGTAAAATGAAGCAAAGGTTCTAGGAAAACAAAAGACAAATGGTCAGCAGGGAAGCACTTGACTTCTCAGTCTAAATCCAAGTAGTTTTTCCTGCTATCAGACGTTAGTGTCTGACATTACAACATCAAACAAGGTAGGGCACTTGTTCAATCAAGCACAAAACCAATCCAGTGAGCAGTTAATATCTGCAGAATAAACTAGAAGAATGCTCACGTTCCCCTGTAAGCACTGTTTTCAATGGACAGGCACACAGCAGACACAGCCTGTCCTAGGGGAGGGAAACAGAACTACAGAATATCCCACACGTTTTTTTCCTGTTTATTATTTTATTCCACTGCCAAAGAAATGCATCGTATAAACAAAGAAACCAGCTGCACACTGCCCTTACCTTATAGAAGAAATACTGTACAAGGTGTGCTATTCTCACATAATACAAATGCCCATGTGCTAGTAGCAGTTTTCTCAAATGTTTAAACTTTGGCACAGCATAGTCGCTGTTTCTGGAGGCCTGGCGTCCTTCTTTGCCCTTTATCCCTGGAGACAGAAGCATGGCAAGGGGTTAATCCCGAGGGGCTGGCAGCTGGATGCTGCCCGCTGGGTTTGCTCACACCACTCAGTGTCTCAAGGCGTGACAAAGGCCGAGCTTCCCTCCTGAGAGCCCCAGGAGACCAAACACTAATACACTCAGCGTGGTTTTGGCTCCACAACACTCAGACCTGCCTCTGGACTTTCTAAGCTATACTTAGGCTGCTCTGTGATTTCCTGTGTAAGAGTGTGGTGAAAGGTATCTAGGCAAACCTGACAAAAGATAAGGAATTGGTTCCCCGTGGGCTGGGCTGCATCTCACAGAGTTTAGTTACTCCACTGCAGCTGCTCAGCCTCCTCAGACATCCCCACAGAGCTGTTTTGTTCACTCAAAAGCCACATCCAAATGAACTGCACTGGATTCCCTTCATTAGAGGGCACCACAGCATTTCCAACGGCCCCAAAAGAAGAACGTGCCCTCTCTCTTCCACTGACCCTTCTTTAGTGGCATTACAGAAGTCTCCCGTATTTCTGACGCCAGTCTGCAGACAGGAGGAGTTTCCAGCCTGCTGCCAGTCACACGGACAGTGCAGACACAAGGCACCTGGGCATCTGCCCCCAGGAAACACGTGTGGGTCCCCCGTGCTGGGCTACTGGGACCAGCCAGCACTGAAGTCTGACACTTGCACTGCACTGCCCTTGCAACAACTGCCACTAATCACCCATCTGTTTGCTGCCTGTGCCCCTTTTTTCCCGAGCCCCAAGCAATCCTTACCACCACAAATTTGGTCACAGAGTGTTTGAACATAACCTGCAGCGTATCACTGACAGAGAGAATGGTACAATCACAGGTGAGAAGTAGATGATGATCCCATCTCCCTCTCTTTTACAATGGGGATGGTAAAACATGGGCACAGATTGCCCAGAGAGGCTGTGGATGCCCCATTTCTGGGAACATTCAAGGTCACGACACGCAGGGCCCTGAGGAACTTGATGTAGCTGAAGTTCTCCCTGCTCATTACAGGGGTTGGACCCTTTAAAGAACCATTCCAACCCAAATTATTCTATGATTCTATGATCTCAAGCATTAATCTGGAGTTAAACTCTGCCTCCAAAGAAAGCAAGAGCAGACTTCCCCCATTTTTCAGTGGGATTGGTTTAGCTGTGTGCAGTCAGAAACACCGACTGCACCTCAGCAGCAAAGCCCAGCCAGAGCAGACAGGTCTGGGGTGTGAGATGGGTGTTCCAGGGACTCTTACCTATTCCCACATGCGCTTCCAAAATCATACTGACATCATTTGCACCGTCCCCTATGGACAGGGTTATCGGGCTTCCTTTTGTGTTCTTCACCATTCGCACAATCTAAAAGATTCAAAAAAAGGACAGCAGCAGAACCCAAAATTCCGTTAAAAAGCCTCCAGAGAGCTTCCCAGTGCTCCCCCCAGGACAAGCAATCAGACTTTTACAGCAGCAATAGAACGCCTGGAGAGTACAGGTTAATAACAGCCCTTGTCACTTGCTTTGCAGTCACAACCAGAGCAAAAGCCCAATCCAGCTGTGCAGGGCTGAAGGACAGCATTTAAAAACAAACCCCAGCAGCAACATCCTGCTCTTCCCTTCTGCCAGACCCTGCTCTCCCAAAGGTGGGCTCTCTCATGCATCTCAGGGTGCAGAAACACATCACTTATCAGGCTGGGACATCATCTGCTAGAGTGAGGAAGTCACAGACTCCACTTGACAAATTTGGAAAAAAAAAAAAAAAAAAAAAAGAGCAAACTGGGAGGTTTTGTTTATTTCTAACTGGCCTGGGTTTACGGCTTCCTGCCAGCATATTAAACAAAGGGTTTGCCTTCAGATTTGAAAGAATGGTGTCCTTTCATCATGCTCTGAAGCTCAGAGGAGGCTTACACATTGCCTGGAGAAGTCCTGGTTGATTAAGATGATCAGGTCAAGTCCCAGCTGATGAATTCAGTGTGCGTCACATCAGCCAGTGACGTGCTTCAGCCAGTTAGAGGTAAATACCTGTGCTTTCTGCAACGGAGCCATCCGGCAGCAAAGGACTGCAGTGCACTTCAAGCAGATCTGTAGGAATATGCTTTTGTAATTGCTAGAGCCAGAGTCCTGAGAAGGGTTGAGTATCAGCGACAGCGTCGAGCCATCTATAATCAGTCCATACTCTTGACTCAATGTCCAGCTTCTGGGGCACAACAAGGAACACGTTTGAAACATAATCAGACTAAGAAGTCAACCTAGCTGCTTGTATCATCTTAGTGAAAAAAAAACTGGTTTTGGGTTAATCTTCTTCCCATCCTTTTTTTTTGGGGCTTAGCAATTTTAAAAAGCTTGGACTTAACACGTGCCCTTCACTAAAGGAACAGTGCAATTAAGTTCAAAGCCAACTAATACCAGAGATGATGAGCAAAGCAAAGGAACCAGTCGCAGTGTCTGCAAGTAACCAGTCCCCAGGGCCACAGCCTGGTCCTATTTCTCTACCAAACTTGCATCAGAAATGCGCATGGCCGGGTTCTCTGGCTCACTCACCTCTTCAGGCCTCCCCGGTTTTTGGGAACATCCTGAATCAGCTTTTTGTGGTACTCCAGCAGCAGCTCATGGAGCCGATCCTCCTTCCTTTCGCTCTCGCCCACCGTTCTCGCCGTCAGCTCCAGCAGCTCCGTGCTGGTCTGGAAGAGCCTGCAGGCGTAGCAGGTGGATTTGGCAGTTTCCATCTTGTCTCCTGTCAGCACCCAAACCTTCATGCCAGCTGCGTGCAGGGCTTCGATCGTCTCCGCCAGCTGCTCCTGCAGCCTGCAAGCAGAAGCAAAGCATCACTTCGCAGGCTGGCCCACGCCTAACCCACGTCACCCTGATTCTGCAGGTAGGAGATACCAGCTCAAGAGAAGTTCCTGACTCTTCCCATGCTGGGGAGACCACTGCCACAGGAATGAGGAATACAAGTCAGCAACACCAAATTTTTATTTGCAGGCAAAAAGAGAAATCACTGCTTTATACTCTTGACTCTTAGGCCTCACAGTAAGAGTTTAATTTACACTTGCAGTTACTATAACTGAATGTGGAATTGAATTTGTTTTGATGTGCAAATTAATGCTGTGTGCTTAATTCACTCTCTAGAAGTGCAAGTATTTCTGTAGTTTCATTAATAAATCCCAACTCCTACTACATCAGCCGATTTAAGCAACTAGAGCACTGTGAAATGGGTTGTGCCACGGTGTAATTAATTGCCCTGGACACTGCCAGCATCTGCCTGGCTGCTCAGTTCCACCACGGCGAGTCAGGGCCACAAGGCCACATCACAGAGAAACCACAGGTAGCACAGTGCTGGTGGCGGAGTCGCCTCTTTACCTGTCTTCTACAGCAGTAGCCCCGATCAGGTGCATGTCTGCTTCTGTGTCGTCAAAAACCTTGGCCATCTTCTCCTCCCTGTCCTGCAGAGCCATCTTGGCTTCGTTGAGCTGTCTGTCAATTTTGTCATACTCCTTCTGAGTTAGTTCTTTGAAGGCCACACAGAGCGTTCGGTAGCCATCCTGGCAGTGGGAGGGAAAGAAAATAAAGCGGACAAATGCCCTAAATCCGGATTTTTTACAGCTCCTCACTTTAGGGTTAGTGCTTTTGTCTACCATCAGTGCTTCTGCCAGTACTGACCCTGAGGGCAAGGACAGTTTGTTGGCTTGTGTCAAAAGAGCAATTTTCTGTGTTTATACAGTAACTTCTTCCCACCAGAGTAATCATGGTTCTGCTTATTATGTGCAGGTAATACAGCAAAAAGAAAGCAAGAGAAGGACCAGGGCTGAGAGCGTGCAGCCAGCAGGGAGAGCAGGGACCAGGTGCCACCACAGCTGGGACCAGGCTGCTGTTGTCACTTCTATTTTTAACTTGCCTGGGAGATGCCTGGACACAAGTGTGATGGAGACCATATAAGTATATCAAATAAAGGTGGACGCCAACGAAACAGAAAAGGAAAGAAGCCTGGCATCAAAACAATGTGAAGTGGCACTCACATTTTCAACACTTCCCTCCAAAGCAAGGTCACATCCCTATTTTTGGAATAAGGCTTTCCTGACCCCAGGAGCCAGCCAAATTCCACCCGTGTGCTCACCATAGCATTGCGGTCCACATGGACTTTCGTTTGTTGGATTTCTTCTTGCTGCACCCTTGGAAAAATAGAGGAGTCTGCTCCTTTACAGAAGAGAAGCAACTTTCCTAAAAGCAAATCATAAATAGTTTATAGCACTCACAAGCTGCAGAAAGACTTAACAACGCCAATAACAAGCAAGTGATGCAGAGGGAGAAAATCTGGCAGGGCTAAAGAGGGAACTGCTAGAAGCCCAACTGCCTACCAAAAATGGCCTTTCACCATTCAGCCTGTGAAAAACCTTTGTCTGACCTGGCTGAGACTTTGGGTGTCCCTACCTGCCTCCGAGCAAGTTTTCTGCAACAGGCTGGACGTTGTTTCCTATCCATAAGCCTTGGCAACCTTTCCAGGGAGGGTAAAACCAGCATCCCAAACCTTACAGGACTGACACTTGAGAAAGATGGTGACCTCTGAATTTTTCTCTGTTATTCCCATGAAACCCCATCCCACCCAGGGGACATTCTCTCATGTCTTGCCCTGTACTTGCTCCAGCCTGGAACAAAGCAGGCAGGGAGCTCCCCGTGGGTCACTGCTCCCATCCCCTGATCTGCTGTTGGTCCCAAGCAGCTGCTATGAAGGAAAATTAACTCTATGGCAACCAGAGCCAGTACAGGATTTCGTTAGACCAGCTTAGAAAACCTAACAGCTCAGCTTCTCTGGGTCTAGGGATAAGGAGGATGTGTTTTACAGCTGTGCACACAGTATGAGAGTCCACAAGGGCACTCTGACTGTACCTGTGGTGGTTCTCACAATGACACTCATACGGCGCCGCACGGGGTCAAAGTTCAACACGTGGAGAAGTTGGTACCTTTAACAAAAGGGAAAAAGCTTTGACTCAGTAAAGGAAAAATAGAAAAATAACTATTTGAGACAGAAAATCACTAACAATGAGCTGCAGAAATCAATACACCCTGCAAGTGGCATCACCACTGGGGAATGAATTTTACAGCTACTACACAAGAAAATGGAGGAAAAAACCCAAATCCCGGCAGTCCTGTGCTGATCTGAGCATGGTACTGAGGGTGAGGGTGCCCACCACTGCCCCACGCCCCACGGCTGGGCACGGGCTCAGCAGGGAATGGGGCACCACGTGCCACAAGCAGTAACACTGAGTCTCCCATTTAAATAAGAAGTTTCTTCATGAGGGAAGTAAGAAGTGAAACTTGCTTCTGAACGCAAGTTTTCAGGGAGTGCTGGGATTAGGTCAGGGACTCCCAGATGTCCACCAAGCTGTAAGCACAGGGTAAAATCCAACTATTTTCAGCTTGGGAGGGGAAAAAAGGTTACAGGGAATGGAGCTGTATCACGAGTTTAGGCTTACAGTGTCCTGCTGTGAGCCCCAGCCATGGCCCGTAAGGTCAGCAGCCACCCCGTGAATCCCAGGAGCCACCTGCACAGCCTGGCACAGATGAAGGACACATACAAAGGACTGCAGGCTCTTGAGGGACCTGAATTTAGACATCAGTAAACCACCCACGGCCTTTTGCAAGCAAGCCTTTTTGCCTACACCTTGATGTGCTGTGCTTTGTGAAGGGGACAGGAGTTTTGGGGCAGGTCAGCACAGTCTGACAGCCCTCAAGGAACAGCTTTGACCTTGCCAGGTTGACCAAACTCGATTAAGCTGGGTGGAAGTGGCGTGGAAGAGCAGCCCTGTTCCTCAGCAGCCCCAGCAGCACTTACAGCTCAGTTTCATTCTTTTGGTTTCGTATTTTCATGAAATCGTTTTCAAGTCCTAGAAAAGTGAAACCATACCTGTCAATAAACAAAAGGACAGAACAACATTGAAAACACCCATTGGCACATATTATACATAACAATGTTCTCGTTTCACCTTCTGCACTGCAGAGCAGAGCAAGGAAGTCAGTGAGCCCGAGCTAAGGAGCACGGCTGGATGTTTGCTTGCTCCATGCAGAGCCTGCTATGATGTTCTGGCACCGCTCCCATCCCCTGGAGAGCTTGGGCACTGGAGTGCACAGACACTGAAAGCCTCTGGACATGGTCCACTGGGTCTCTGGCAGGTTTACAAGCCATGAGCAAGTGTACACAGCTGCAACAGCCTCCATTTAAAACCTAGGGGCTGGCAAGAGCATAGAATCACTGAATGGTTTGGGCTGGAGAGTATCTTACAGATCACCTAGTCCCAAACCCTTCTCCCTAATCCTGGCAGGGACACCTTTCACTAGACCAGGTTGCTCAAAGCCCCACCCAGCCAGGCCTCAGGCATCTCTGGCGGGATTCAAATGTGGGGTTGACAAAAGTAACCAACCTATTACTTTGCCACGGCATGGCAAGGAAACAATCTCACTGCAATATGGACGTGGTAACTGGTCTCTGTTTCTAGGGGATTAAAGCACAAGGCCACCTGGGCTCCAGCAAAGAAGCCTCTGCCATACCTGGGCACTGCAGCACCTCGGGGCTGCCCTCAGTGAGTGCAGACCACAGCCTCCCAGGGAGCTGCTCAGGGAAGATCCTTTACAGAGCATCCCTTTAACAGACAGCTCGTTTAAACCCACAGGCTCACGTGGCTTCACAGGGCTGCAGGTCAGGTTCAGCACTGGTATCACAACCTGCTTCCCAGACAGACCGTGGAAAGGGATCTGTCCCCTTCAGATCACCCTCACCTCCCTCCTTCCCACCAGAGAGAGGGAATTAAAAACCCAACACCTTCACATTCTTACTTTTCCGCGCCTTTCACCAAAGCGATTTCATCTGGGGAAGAGGAGACGTAGGTGTATTTGCGTTCTGGATGCGCCATCAGCCCATCCACCTGGTCTGCCTCCTTGATCTGAACCGTGTGGCACAGGCAGAGGGCCCGCAGGAACAGCTCCTCGCGGCTCTGGGCAGGAGGGAGGGAGGGCTCGTTACCAGCTGAATGCCACCGCCCAGCCAGGAGCCGGCCACAAAACCCTCACAGCCACCAGCACGCACATTTCTTACCTTTTCAGCTTTGCCGTAGTATTTTAGGGATCCATCAGTCTGGGAGAAGCCATCCACCTCCGAAATGCAGTCTTTGTACTTGTGCCCATCAATGCAGCACTCGATGAACTCCATGCTGTTCTCCGTCAGCGTCCCGGTTTTGTCCGTGAACACGTACTCCACCTGCAAGCACCAGGCACTGCCTTGCTGCAACTCCAACCCCAAGGGTCAGGGAAGGAGCCCCCAAAAACAGAGGCTGGGGCATTTTACTGCATCTGTGCCAATGCTGGAGAGTACTTGGCTGCTATCCTAACCTGACCCTGCAAAAAAGATGCAGGTGCCCCACTACACCATTGTGTAGTTCTGCTACTTTGCTCCTTAGAGCAGCTCCTCTGTTTGTCAGCCTGTTGCATGGGTGGCAGAAGGCAGCTTCTGAAGACTTAAAATCTGTCTCCAGGCTCTTCACTTTCCCCTCATCCTCCTTCTTGGGTCCTCTCCTATAGCCCTAGAGCTTATAGAACTGCTGCTGCAGGTCTGCTGCCTCCTTTGGGGGATTTTCATCTTGCTGCTCTATTTCCATTAGCTAATTGCTACTCCAAGTATATTTTCATTATTGTTTTTAAAGCAAAATCAAAAGCAGGAGGCACTACACATCCCCTGCACTCGTCTCTCCCGGTGCAGATCAGAAAGGGAAGCCTGGGCTGTCTAGGTGCCCCAGCAAAGCAGCAGCAGCACAGCTGCACGTGCTCTGCACGCCCGGGGAGGTGACTGGGCAGACATTTTCATTAATCCTCAAAGAGACGGAGGACTTTTAATTTTTAATTGAAGCAGTGAAAGCAAAGCACCCTGACACGCAGAGCGCTGCGCCTGATATTCCCCAATATGGAAACAATTGGCGTGACCCAATTCCTGCTCTTTCATGCACTATTTATAACCTTATCTGTTTCGCAGAGCGAGTGGAATCACATTAAATGCAAAGTGCCACCAAAGCGGGTGAAGCTCTGGCCCGAGGGGACCGCGGGGGATTGCCACAACAAGGGCTCCTAGCAGGGAGGGCACTTCCATCCACATTTTCATCCAAACAGATGCAAACACAGCACGCTCTGACCTGCCCGAGCTCTTCATTCAGGTCCGAGGTGTTCACCAGTGCTCCCTCTTGCATTTCTTCGTCATACATCTCCTTGTCCCAAGAGATGAAGAAGGAGCCCAAGAACTTCTGCATCTCTACTGTAACGTACATGGAGACAGGGATAATAAAGTTGAAGAGGACCATAAACGACAGGAAGTCCGTGAACATCCTCAAGACCTGCAAAGGAAAGAGAAGAAGATGCAGCCTGTGGCTGTCAGGACACAGGGGCACTTTACAGCAACACCTCAGGGACTCTGGACAGCTTCTGTTGTAAGGTTGGATAGAAAAGAACAACATGAAATTGAATGCAGCTAAGATACAGGGCTAAATCCCATTTTCCTTTGGCACAGGAAATCTCACTGCCTTCTGCAGATCTCCCAGGTACACGAGCACATCTCACTGCTTCACAGGGACCAAAACAATGTTTCACCTCAGCATATTCCTCTTAAGAATATACTGCTACAGGCTCGTCGGGATCCCAAGTAACTGGAAAACAGGAGCAGGTGGCTTGAGACCAGTCAAGCTGTGGCAAGAGTGCAAGTGTTGCAGTGACATCCCTGTAAGTCCTCCTCAATAAGCCGTCAAATAAAGATCTCTACACACTCACTCTCTCAGGCTTGACTGCCCACGTCTCGGCAAGTTTAAGAAACTGGTTGACATGGCCTCAATTTAAGTTTACCTACTCAAAGCTGAAAGATAGCTCGAGTTCAGATAAGGACCCAGGTTAAATCAGCTGCATTTCTGCATTATATAGTATTTACTTATGCTTTGCCCTGCTCCACACAAATATCACTGTGCACAAGCATGAGAGGCACAAAGGAAACACAAACAGCAGGAGAGACTGAAGGAAACAACAGCACTTTCTGTGAGCAAACAGGACTCCCAGGGCAGGCAGCAGGCACTATCAGATTAAACAAAACAGTCAGAGCAAGTAAAGCTGGAGGAGGTGCTGAAATACAAATCCACTTACCTTGAATGTCTCTCTCTCCTTTTTAGTCTTTTCGTTGTACCAAGGCTCATCATTAAAGGGATTACTCTGCCAGACGTACTTCAGAGTCGTGCACACAGTGGCCTTGCCCAACAGGATGCACAAATACACCATCAAGAAAGCGTTGATAGATCTGGAAAACAGGTTTCTTTTTTAAAAAATTTTGCAGCTGTTTTTATACAGAAAAGCACATAGACAGGAACAAGACTTCCTTACTTTTAAGAAGGGAATTACAGAACAAGTGCTTTTGACACTGCTGATATTCAGGGTCAGGTTCATATATTTTAACATTTCTTAGTTTTGTTTTTAAATAAAAAAAGCTACTAAATGATACTGCTTCTTGCAAGATATGCTTTATCGAATACCCAGATTTTTCTATGCAATCAGAGAGCATCTGAAACAAAAGGCAGCAGATTAGGGGATCATTTCTGTACAAGTCATCCATCAGAAACAAACCCAAACCCAACAGGTTTTACTGACTTTTTTTCTGAACACAAATACTCACTTTTCTACTGCAGACCGCTTCTGAGATTTCCCTTGGTAATTCAGAGCCATTTTTGTTTCCATTCCAGTATAGACTGCAACTCCTGCAGGGTATCAAAGCACGGCTCATGAGGGACTCGCAGCCCCGGAGGGACCCAGCTGGCACTTGGCCATCGGGGGCACCAGTGCTTACATCAAACTGCAATCCCAGCTGAAGAAAGAGGCATTACCCAAGGACTGCTCAGCCACAGAAGCCTCTGAGGCTGCTAAGCAATGTAATTGCTGTATCCCAGAGCACCGAGCCAGAGCCCACGGATCACATACAGTCAGCAACAGCATCAGCCTCCCATCACAGCTGCCACCCTCCACCATCAGCGTCAGACTCCGCTCCCAGCACGCTTCCAAAGGGTTTGGGAACAACTCCTTGCTCATCGTGTCTCAGGCAAAGAGGAAAACTTGCTCTGGTGTATTAACACAGCAGGGCAGCCCTGCAGACAGAACCAGGGCCTCCTCATTTCACCCTGGCTACTTTGCCATCAGACTGCACAAAAACTGCAGCTGTACAGCCCAGGCAGACGAGCTGTAGAGAGGTATGTTCCCTCTCCAGATTTAGTAGTGAACATCTGCATTTGTCATTATTTATGCGAACTATTTAAATAAACAAACAAAAATAACTTCACCATAAATCTTCTTGGTATTTTTGAGGGTAGCACCTTTCAACAACAGGTTTTCAGGACCCAAAGACCTAAACAAAAAAGAAATTAAAACATTATATCACTTGAAGGTCATTCAAACTACTTTAAAAATTAGAATCAGAAATAGGCTATAAAGATAAACAAAGGTTCCTTAGATCTGATTACATGATTTGTAGGTTAAATGGGGCCTTGCTTGAGTTTGTTTTTCTCTTTATGTAATTACATTTCCCTTTCATTTTACAAATACTATCCCCAATGCACAAAGTTCCACTCTTATTGGGGGATTTTCAGTAAGGCTTTTGAGGAATAAGTGCAAAATGTTCAGATCTAGTATGTTCCAGTACTTCTATAAAAATGCAATGTAAAAATCATCAGAAGCCTGTCCCTTCCAGCCCAGTCAATCAATGGCACCATCAAAGCTGACAGCCCCATCCGTGTTTTTATTCCTCTTTGAAACCCCCAATGACCTTCTGCTCCTTTTAGGCTATGAACAGACCCACCACAGCACAAAACCCATCCAACAATGCTCTGGTGAGAGCCAACTCTTTTTGATGGCTTATGAACATTATTTGCTTTTTTTTCCCCCCAAAACACTTGTTTAAGTTTTTGCTCACCTTCAAATGACAATATTTTGTAATTGCCTGGTAAATTTGTGCCCCATCAGCAGGGCAGGACATTACCAGCTGGTCCTGCACTGCTTCCCCAAAAGGGGCTCAAACAAAACACAGGATGGCAGAAGGGAATCTTCAGAATGGTTAAAGGAAAAAAAAAAACATTCCCAAATGATGGCAGCACAAGATCAGATCCTTGAAATTCTCTGTAGATGCCCAACCCCTCTGAGGAGGGCCAGCAGACAGCTGCAAGACCAACCTGGCTACGGGCTCTTGGTTACTTCTGTAGATGATAATTCTTCCAACAAATCTGTAATAAAAAGATGTGAAACTTGTATTACGAACACACTAAAGAAAATTCATTGACAGGAAATGGAAGCAAACACAGAAACAAGTGAATTTGAGAGTTTAATGTTTCAGAGGGGTGCCTGTGCTCAGGACAGGGAGAAGCCACACATTTCCCATGCTCAGGGATGCCCCGGTGCCTACACACCCCAGCACATCCCCATTACAGACTGCAGCACACCCCAGCAAACCTCCCTCAAGGGATTTAACCACATGGACTGCAGACACTGAAAAGCTTTAGCAGAGAAATTTTCCAGCTTTCTGCAGCATTCTGTGAGAGCTCTGTGTTTCTCATGAAAGCTATGAAAACACTGTTACGGGTTTTTGTAAGCTAATTCTTTATCTTTGCACCTGGAGTTGGTTGTGCAGTGTTGTCATGGCATACTGAAGAAATATTTTCAAAGGAGAGTTGTATAGTCTCCACCAACCATTCTGGGGGGTGGCTGGTCAAAGAATCAATAACCTCCTATCATCTTTGGGAACCAAGCTATATAAACCAATTTATAATTAATTAAATAGCCACTTTCTTCCTGATCTCTGATTGCGTCTTTTCTCGCCGGTCTCGGTACAACGGACCACTTACTCCTGGAAGTCACTCAGCCCAGTGCATTTTACTTGGGAGGTAGAGTGGCCTAAAAAGAGGTGCATGGACCATTATTACTGCTGAGCTGACAAAAACCAGCTCATTATACCATGACAAGTGCTGCACGAGGGAGGCTTTTCTGCAAAGACACTGAGCTTTGAAGACTTTGCCATCCTCATACAGAAGAAGCCCAGTAGCTTATCACTGTCTTGAGACGCCTTTTGGTCTCTGATGAAAAGAAGATGGCCTTTGCTTTGCTGAACTGCAGATCCCCCAGGTGATGGTGCTGAGGTGTCTGCAGGGAGATGCGGGGCAGGACGGGCAGGGGGGGATGCAGGAGGGACAGACTCACTTGTAGAGGTCAGGCTGCGGCTGCTCACACTCGATTGTGGCGGTGAGGGTGTCGATGGCTTCGTCGGTGCAGAGCACGGTGGTGTCCCGCACTGCGTAGTGAGTCTGGGCACAGGAGCACAGGCAGCGTCACCTCGAGCCCCAGAAACAATCCCATCCCCAAGTTTTATACCCCATCACTTAAAATGCCACCATGCACACAAGCTTGTCAGCACCAGCAGCTCTCCTGAGCCCTTGTCATGCTCCCACAAGGCAGCTGAAGCATCCCTTGGGGAAAGAATGAAGTCACTAAAGCTTAAGGGAAACCACAGCAACAAGGAGCTGCTGGGTGTGTCCCAGCAAGGCACCCACCGAAAGCAGAGCATCCTTGGTCTTCCCTGGGGACTTGCCCTGGCTGGGGTGGAGGGAAGGCTGCAAGTGCCCCATGAAGAAGGGGCTCTAGGGGACTACCTGCCCTGGCTCCTGACGGTAACCAGACCCCATCTCCAGCACCAGGGATCAGGCAGAGCACTGGCAGACTCTGAGCTATTTTTAGCAGCTGCTGCTGCAAAGGTTCATCTCTCATAATTAACTGAAAAGCCCACAAAGGATCTGCTCGCTGCCTTTCAGGCTCTATTTATAGGAGCTGCTCAGAGCTCCAAGTCACGGCGGGCTGCACGGCAGGCTGCCTCAATCCATCTTCATAAACAAATTCATTAAAACGCTTCCTCCACTCCTTACGTTTGCATCCCCTTCCCTGCGCGCGCCGGGAGGCACCGCCACGTTACACACGCCGTAGTCATGGCATCAGAAACCTCCATCTCCCTGCTGCTTTGGTGACCTGCCTGGCTGCTCCACCTGACAACGCACAAGCACACGAGGCTCTCCAGTACAGATCACAGCTTTTGTGAAGCACAAGTCAAAGCTGTTCCTGCAGCGCCCAGCACCAAACCCAGCCTTTTGTGGGGTTTTGCATTGCTCCCATCAGCAGAGACACCACACAAGTACTGAGTGATACCTCCAAGCTGCCTCCCAATCCATTCCACAATCCTTACATCCTTTAGCGTATTTAGAAAACATGTGTTCTTTTAGCTAATGTATGGCCAAAGATTTGTGCTTCAAAGACAGAGCCCTGACAAAATCTCTTCTACAGTTCTATTCCAGTTTCACTTAATCAGGCACCTTTCCCATACCCCAACCTGACATGCCCCAAATACCAGAAAAATCCCCACCAAGAAGGCAGCAGATATCCCTGCAGATGAGGTTTGGTGACTACCTAAGCATGCTTCCCTCACCCCCTTTTTGCAGCAAACCCTGGTTTGTAATGTTAGATCTATTTCCCCAAACAGAGATGGCTTTTCTATTCCCTCTTCCCCTTCAACTCATCTTCACCTCGTCACGAAACAGGAGACAGCTCCCAGTCACCTACAGGAATCCACAAACCAAGAAAAAACACCACAGTGCTTGATACAGAAACTCAGCATCGCATCTCCAGACTCACAAGTTAGTAAGAGCCCAGACTCGGCCAAAGTAATGTGAACTCATGCATATAATACACCTGACACAAATAAGCAATAGCCTTTTAACATGGTTAGCTATTTTTAGCCTCAAGCCACTTCAGAGCTCCAGCTCCTCACTAGTGGAACCAGTACTGTGCACCAGCACTGCACCAGCTCCTACACAGATTAGGCAGTGTCATTTAAGAGCTGCCCATAGAGGAGAGCCACAAATCCCAGATAAACGTATCAGATCCACAGCGGTATTCCCACTGACTTCAGAGTATGCTGGAATGAATTGTGTCATTTTAAAGCATCTTCCAGTCTTACTACTGCAGCTGCTAGTATCTGTATAAATATTTATCACACTCAAGTGCAACCAAATGTTCATGTCTTCTGATGTATAGAAGCTTTTTGTTGTTGCTTCTTTCCCTAGTTTAGAGAACGGGAGATAAAGAAAGAAAGAAAATAAACTGAAGACATTCACCCTGAGCAAGACTAGTATTAAATTTCACTGCTTGCTTCAGGGAAGGGAGAGAAAATCCCAGAAGCGATGTTCTTCTCACGCTGTTGAAAAATTCCCCAAATGAATCTAGACACGCTGCCTCAAAAAAGTCCCTAATCTCACTGGAAATGCTTGGTTAAGTAACGGGAGCATTGGCAGGTCCTGGAAAGGAGCTGGAGAGCTGCAGGCACTGCTCCCCTGACGCACCAGAGCTCAGAGTGTGGCCGGAGCAGGGAAGCGCTAACGCTTCCTGTGACGGGCAGTGAAGCTGTATCAATAAAATAGCAATCCAGTTTGGGGCAGTGCCAGCAGAAATGGCCCTTGGAGACAAAAGAGCACAAACAATCCCTGAGGGCTTCACTGCTGACGCACTGGAAGCCAACAAGAGGCAAGAGCTGTTAAAAAGCCACACAGCCAGAGGGACGGGCTCCAGGGCAGCACCCTCAGCTAAGCACAGCCCTGCCATGCAAGCAGTGGCACCTCCAGGTACCCCATACCAGCTCCCACACGCTGCCCTGCCCAGCCCCGTTACCTTGAAATTGGACTCGCCGTCGAGGCTCGCTGTAGTGACATAACAGGTCCCATCAATGCTGCTGGAGGCCAAAAATATCAAGTCACAGGGGAAGGTCTCATCTGCTTTCACTTCTACTATGTCTCCAACCTAGAAGAAAGGAAACATTCACATGAAAAGTCCTCTCAGTCATTATTAGATGGTTACGATTTAGCTTCTCTCAAAGCCTAGAAGAAATCACTTTGGCTGAAAGGTAAACTGGGGTCCAAGAGGTGCATGGGTCCCTGAGCATCACTCCACAGCCTGATGGGGCGATGCAGCCCGCACTGACTCAGAGCACCCACGTGGCACAGTTAGTATTTATTTCCCTGCTAAATCTTGATGGAGCAAGAGACTGTACTTGCCTGAAGTGCAGTGTGATAAATTAACATCAAAGCTAAGTGTACTTTCCTGGTGTCCTTGGGAGAGTTAGAAATAGAAGAGGACTGCCTGTCCTGGAGAAGTGCAGAATGCTGACAGATCTGTCACTTGTCAGCGCCGGTACAGCTTCTGTGAGACAGCTTTTCAAAAGCAATCAAAGGCAGCTTCACTCCTTAACCAGGAACAGCTCTCAGAGCATCTCATCTGAAAGCGAGCACGCTGGGGCAGCTGTAACCCAGTACAGCCCTCCTCCCCTGCCCCCTCAGCACACACCTCTGCGCTCCCATCAGCCTCAGTGACAACACACGCGAGCTCTCTGTTAACAGTTACCTTGATCTTTTCACTCTCTTTCCGCACTTGCTTTGCATTTTCGACAACAAAGACATTGCTTTTGTTCACTTCGTTGTCAGCTCTGTGCCTCAGCCAGTCCTCGTACCCCTAAGGCACACAGACACAGAACACAAACTCGTAACCAAGCAAGTAAACTAATGAAAAGGGAGGAGTAAGGATGAGAGGGACACATTAAAACAATGAATAAGGCAACCAGTCCTCAGAACCTCCTTCATGCCTGACAAAACATCAACCAGAGTAGTTCAGACTGAATCAATTTATTTTAAAAACCTCATATGCATATTTGACAGATTCAGAACAGATCAAAATAACACAAAAAATAATCTATATGTGGGGCATGCAACGAGCAGCTAAACTACTGCAACACGTTTCTATTATTCTCAGCGCTGGCAAGAACAGACTGATAACATGAATAATACACTCAGCAGCCTGCAACTCTTTCCTATGGTAACGCAGGATGACACTCTTCCTCTTCAGTCTTTACTGGAAGAATAAAACACTGAGATTTGAAGCAGATAGATGTTATTCTAGCTCTCCCTTTCCAGCCCCCATAGAAGAAACTTTTTATTATTCAACCAGGAAATCTTAAATGGCGTGTGTGCCTGTGATGGGAGGCAAAAGGTCTTTTAACACTGAAAGATAATGAGGACTACATGTTTTCAGGCCTAGCTGAGTGGCTGAACAGAACCTGTCCTTTCCACCTACCAACATGGGAGCAGAGCGTGGGCTATATTTGGAGCACATCTCTGCAAGGACTCAGAGAGCTCTTCCAAAAAGAGGAAAAACATTCAAGTAACACCAGAACTACAGCAGAAAGCTTTACTGACCCTCAAGGCCTGCTTACAACAGCACAGGGGTGCTTTACACTGCCAAAACAGGAGACACCAATAACCACACGCAAAATGCAGCCTCTCCTGAAAAGCACCAGTGCTTGTCTCACCCTCTAAGAAGGGTGCACCAAACCTACAGCACACGTTGGTGGCTTTCGAGTATATTTCAATACATGTTCATCATTTTCTCTGCATGTCCCAAAGAGCATCTGCTCCTCCCCACACTGACACCTGTACCTGTTTGATAGCTGTGACAGTGATGACAAAGAAGAGCGGGAGGCCACTGGTCACCGGGCTGGTTGGGGTGTCCACTATCACCTGCAGAGAGAAAAATGTATTGCTGAGCCCTGGTTTTAAGGCAGCAGAAGAAACCAAAACTTTGGTTATGGGGGAAAAGGGTGCCTATCCCACTGGGGGCAAGTCAGAGCCTAGCAGAGGAGAAAGGGAAGGAAGGGCTGGTTATGAAAGGGAGGGCAGTACCAGTCATCTTGAACCACTGACACTTGGAGGCTAAAAATAACACCCATCAGCCCAGATTACCTATGAAATATACTGCAGAACAGAACATGAATATTTAAGTAAAAGAGAAATCCAGGCTTTGTCTTTAAGCTCTCAAATTTAGAGTTCAGAGCATGATTTAAAGCACCATGGCTGCTCAGGCGCCTTGGGGCAGAGAGCTGGATGCTTCCTGAGCTCACTGCAGTGCTCGAGCCAGCGCCATGGTAAAGACCAAGCCCCTTGATCACTAATTAAACCTTCGGGCTGCTCCTTCTGACTGTAGCAGGCCTTGGCCCAAAGGGTAAGAATGGCAGAACAGGTTCATAAGTGGGAGGGAGCACCTTCCACCTTGCAAACCAGCACACCATAAATCGGTCATTTTTCCCGCTGTTCCTGGAGAGAATGGGAGCACGAGAGGCAGATGATGATGGCTGCGATGAAAGGGATGGGGAAACTCAGCAGAAAGGCTTTGTGTCCTCACAAAGGGACTTTGTCTCCTGTTTGTGCTTCCCCAGCACACTCACAAACAGCAGTATCTGGATATTTATTGTTTCAGGCTGCCTGTAAAAAGCTGTGTTAAGGACAGGACTCCTCATACCGGCTACGTGGACATTTTTGACCATGAAACGCTGCACACTGCAATATTACCCTGCACTACTGAACCCAGAGAGAAAAGCTAGAAGATTCTGAACTGGAAGAGACAGACCACAAGAAGCAGCCAGATAAATGGCATACAAGTTAAGCAGCAGGAGGGTAAACCAAGATAAACACCAGAAATATTTCCAGGCACACCAAGCCCTGGCTCACTCAAACGGGTGTAAAAAGTTTCCAAGCAGAAAGTCTGGTAGAAACAACACTTTGGAGGATAGTGCCAAGTGTCACACAGGCACACAGCACAAGTGATGGCCACTCACTGGGGCATTATCATGAAGTTTCGGCCAGTCAGCCAAAAGTTACCTTGCAAAAATTGGACAGGTCTAGGGAATCCAAGAAGAACTTTGGCTTTCTGCTGAGAAGAGCAAAGTTGAGGACCTGCTGCCCAGCAGGAGAGTTTCCTGCACTGGACAAGATGTAGTTGTATGTATTTATGTAAAAAACCAATACCATTTCTGTCCACACAGATATAGGATTATAGATATAGGAACACAAATACCAGATGAAGTGCCTGGAATAATTCGCATATTTGGAGTTTGGACTCCCTGCAAAAATCCCCTGGCTGGACACCACTCTTGCCCTTTGTGGCAGGTGAAAAGCTGAGGGGACACACGAGCAACAAGCCAGGACAAAGGCAAACTCATCTGAAACTATTTTTGAATTAGTTTAGGGCTTCAACAGCTTAATCTGAATCCACTTAAAAGTGGCAAAGTCCTCCTGTTACTTAATAGTTTCTCCTTACAAGATTCCTTCGGACACTAGGGACCACACCATCCTCCTCAAAGGGACACTTTTCCCTCCTGCTGCCTCCTAAAATAGCTTACTGCCACCAGCTTGGTTTGACTACAAACACTCTTGGACGGCGTTCAGCCCCTTCCACCGGGAGATTCCCTGCAGATCCCAGTGAGTGTTGCAACAGATGAACCAAAGAAACAGCTATTTGTATCCCTGTTTGTGTGCAACGTGTTTTATGTTTAATGCATGTGCTTTGTCTTACAAAGAGCTGGATCTGGAGCCACAGAGTAATAGATGTTTTGATAAAGCATTTTACAACAGGCAGAGCAGATGCACCGGGCAATTCCCCGAGCACTGTGACACTTCACTCCTCATGCAGAACCAGGCAGAACAACTCCATCAATTGGAAGAAATTTAAAGATAAGCACGAACATTTAAGATATAGATGGCATTTTTCAAGGTATAACCCTTGGTATTTAAAACGAATGGAGTGGCCCTGAGTGCCTTTTTAAGGCAAGTGACATCTCCAGAACGACAAGCACCTGGGGGCAGGTGGCTGCTCTCCACAGCAGCCAGTGGATCAGTGCTGTCAGGCTGGGTTTCGCTCAGTTGGGTTTGTTTTTTCTCTAACAGACCATGAGGGCTGCTTCCTGATTTTAGAGGTGCTCACAGAATAAAAACAAGGAGGAACAGCCAGGCTCTTCTCTCACCTGCATAGACCTGCGCCTAAAATGGGCAAGCAGCAAGACTGAAACTCGCTTTGTAACTATAATCAGGAATATTTCATGTTCTCCATGGCCAGAGGGTCAATAGATAAAATGTAATAGCACATCACTAAGTGGCCAGCTAGACAAAAAAAGACATCCTGACTCCAGGGTATCGCTTCAGTTCAAGGCAAATTACAAATTGGGTCTGACAAAATGGAGCAACGCCAGCAAAATGAAGAGATGGAGGCAAGCCAGCTGACGCCGGAGTGAATTGGCCTTTCATGTCACACTGCCAGGAGGAGCCGCACGGCCGTGCCTCGGGATCCCCGCTCCCGCAGCCACCACCAGAGCGACTGTAAATCAGAACCCTTTACTGCATGGCTAAAACAGTTCGGGCACTCATCTTTTAACCTGCAGAGCTTGGGAGAGAGTGATATCCCAGCTCTGATCCACCAAAACCCTGCAGAAGCCACAAAATAGCTTTTTATTTCTGGGGTAGAGCTCTGGTGCCTATTTCCAGCCCTAGAGCTGGCTGTGTGCTGAGCCCCAGGCCTGAGGATTTCAAAGGTGAGCAAAGGCACCACCGTGATTCTCCCAAACTCCCTTTGCCCTAGCACATTTTGACAGCTTGCTTTTCTTGAATGACAGAACAGAAAATGAGCGTTCCTCAGGATCTGCCCCTTCACGCAAGCCACAAAGAGCAGGAAAAGTTTGTGCCTGTAATAAATTTGCTGTTTCACCCATGCAGAGCAACCTCCTGAAGCTTCAGGTTTCCACAATTCATCCTATGCATTTTCTGAATTTTGCCGAGTGCATCCTATCTCTCCTGCTTGCCTTGAAACTCATGATATCGGAGACATAAAATATCATATCACTTGGGGAAATAGAGAGTTATGAAACAGAAGGAGTAATGGTGACAAAAAAAATAGATCTTAATCGTATAGCATCAAATATATTTTCAGTGGTTGAATGATCTTAACAGTTAGAATTAGGATGGTTTTTCAACGTTTCAGCAGTCATTCAAACCCCATCTCAGACAGGCCCAGATATTTTAATTATTTTTATGCCTTGGATGGTGTGGCAGAATTATAACACAGCTTCCAACTCCACAAATTCCAAACCTCTTATAAGCACAAACAGTTGAGGATCCCAGTTCTCGTTCGAGCTGTGTTTAACATCAGTGTCTAAATAAAACTCGCTCTTAGCATCAAAGCTCTTACCTGCACGAGGAAGATGATAAGGAAGTAGAAGTTGGCAATTCTTCTAAACTGCTCAAAAAGGTTCTTCGGGAGGAAATTCCAGAGGGTGTACTGTGGGGAGAGAGGGGGACTCACGAACAGACCAAGGCACGTGGCTGACAGGGACTAGAGCTACCAAATGGGGAGGAAAGGAGTTCTCCTTTAACGTGGCAAGGGAAGCACAGCGAGGCGGCTGAGCAGCCCTGGGGGGCTCCAGGCAGAGATCCAGGTCCTGGATCTAAACCCAGGAGCACAACGCAGCTGGATGCAGAGATGCCACCAAGCTCCACTTCGGCTGCCAGCTCCAGCTCTCTCTGCCGGAGCACTGAACCGCTGAAGTGTCTCACCGACAACTTCTAGAAAGGCACTTGCAGACACGTGCTTTCATCACAACATAATGTCCAGTGGATACATTTTTTCCAAATTCCCAAAACCATCTTA
>VZTI01001025.1:899853-917925 GCA_013397865.1 Struthidea cinerea | reverse complement strand
AAAAAAAAAAAAAGCCAAGCTGCCCATACAAATTCAGTATTAGGTTGTGCTTCATTATAATTTTAAGAAGGCTGCTGAATCATTTCATTTACTTGGGAAAGCATGTGGAATTTAAGAACAACATGGAAAATAATGGGTCTAATATCTATCTTTCAGTCTGTCTGGAATAAAAAGGAATAAGCAGCCAGGTCTCAAGACCAATGTCCATTTAATTATAAAAGAAACTGGTCAGGTCCCAGGCCCAGCAAATATAAATGGAAAAAAAGAGCAAGGACACAATATTCAAAACTAAATCAAGGAAGAACTAAAATTAGTGCTAAACCAAACCATTTGTCAGAGAGGGAACTGAGATGGGGGAAGGTGTCCTCGCTGAAGGCCCCTCCTGCGTGCCAGGGAAACGTCAATGGGAATGCTACACAAACATGGACAGACTTAAAACTTTTCCCAAAAATAAACTCAGACACATAAAAACAGATAAGATCCAGGATGTATAAAAAAAGAAAGGAAAGGGAAAAACCCCCTTAGAGCTCAAGTACAGCAAAACTGAAGCCGAAGTGTATGCCGAGCATCACAAATCCTAAGCACTGGGATACGTATCCAGCTGTGTTGACAATATGGAATGCCACTTGTTTGGTATTTTACTCGAATTGGCTTCAAATCTTTTGAAATAGCGTCATGAATGTCATGGAAAAAAGCTAAGCAGAAGGCAGATGGGTGTCATCACAGTTTTCCACCATAAACAAAAGCTGCATTAATACACTATGAATGTTTCCCCCCCTTTCATCCAAAGCGATAAACAGAGCATGGTTATTTTTGCCTTATCTCAAGAGAGAAAAATCCCATAGAACCAAAAACAAAAAAAAGTGAATCATATTTTTATGTCCCTTTATAAAATAACCCCATTCCCTTCCGCAAATTTGAGTTGCTATTATCTCATGCTGTATTATATCTAACCTGTCTTCTTCCCAAAGGGAATACCAGAAGACTTTAAAAAACACCAAAAAACCCCCCAACCCCACAAAATCAATGTGCCCATGTGCTTTGCTCTCATCCAGCCTACAAGAAAGAAACTTGTACATGCCCCCACTGGCATTTGTAGGATGGAAAAAAAAAATGAAAGACTAAAAGAGACTGGAGCTGTGTGTAAGGGCTGTGCCAGGCTGCTCCGCTTGCAGAGGGACCTTCACATCCACCCTCGAGGAATTCAGAGCCTCTCAATTTCAAAACCCACCACCGAATAAAACCAGGGTGAGCACACGAGCAGAAATCATGCAGATGATGCAGCTGGACGAGCAGGGCGAGCTCACCTTGGAGGAGACGATCCTGTTGTCGCAGAACTTCTGTGCCACGTACGCCTCGGTGTCCGAAACGGGGCGGTGCCCGACCACCACGGTGCGCGTCCCCACCCGCTTCTCCTCCCCAGCACACTGTCGGGGCAGCCAGGAAAAGGAAAAACCAGCTTTTAGCTCAAAATAACTCAAACATCTGTACTAATAGCTTCTAGCTTCTCAATGCACCGTGCTGTTCGTTGGAAATAAGGCAGCTAGAACTCAAAAATTCACCTCTCTGCCCCAGCCAAAGCACGAGAACGTAGAAGAACACAGAAGGTCATTCAGCAAAGCTCAGGCCATACTGAGCCTCAGACACACCTTTGCTCAGCCGTCAGCTCCCAGGACCACAGCCTGCCCTACACCCCACCAGGACAGCTCACTGCACTCCTGCCCTGTGCAGGACACCTGCTGCCTGTATGCGCACTCTGTGCCAGGTTATTTTTCCCTCTTGAAGAAGAATATGTCTTTATCAAGGACTTCAAGTCACTAGGAATATAATTTATCATCCACACATCTCTTCCTAGTCCTGACCTGGAGAATCCTTCAGCTTTGTGTTTATTCACTGCATGGAGGACCATGGAAACTGCACCCTCCCTTATCCTCACCCTTCTGTCCCACCCTCAAGCCCATGCAAAACGTCTCACCACCACACTGGTACACACAGATTTAGCACTTAGCTCAAAAAACCAAAAGGGTCTACTTCTGCTATTTAAAAGTCTCAGCTAAAATCTCGAATAATGAAGCAGACAGTTCCACACCACAAACGCCTCAAGATGACACACAGGGTGCTGGGAAGCCAGCTGGGCTTGCTGGGGGGTTAATTTAAAGCAGAATGAGATGTCACAAGTGAATGTCAGCCTCATGTCATGGGGGCTTGATGACAGCCCCACTGCTCTGCAGCAGCACGAGGGGAACTGCAGCGGAATAACCTCAGCAGGGAAGCAGGGCTGCTCTGCAGGAGGACAGCAGCCCTCGCACAAAGCCACGAGACACCTGTGATCAGCAACACGGGGCTCTAGCAGAGACCCAGCCACCCCACAGCCCTTCCGGGCTACCCGGAGACGTGACAGCACCCCACAAACTACAGACAGATCCTCCGGATCCAAGGGAGAGGATGTTAACATGTAGTAAACAAAATGTCTGAATGCACCAAAACTATCAGAGCTCTTGTATTTTAATGTGACTCCTATTTTAATGTGACTCCTTTATTTTAATGTGACTTCTATTTTAATGTTACAAGTTCCAACTTCTTGTAAATTCTTTTAAAACCTTTGCCAACTTGCTACAAAGCCAAGGCCAGGCAGGTCCCTGCCAGTGCCTGCAGCCCACTGGAAGCTCTCGAGGGGACGAGGCAGCGCTGTGAGCTCTACCTTCATCAGCCTCCAGCTCTGGCCTGCACAGCACACTCAAGTTTCTCAGTGGATCAGAAAACTTTTATGTTCAAAAACAACAGAACTGTGCAATAGCTTAAAAATCCACTTTTCATTCTGTCCAGGTTCCCCCTTTCATATAACAAACTGTCCTTGCCACAGACGCTCACAGCCAAGGGAGAAGACCTGGCTGGCACCAGGAAGCATTTTGTGATGCTGAATTTAAAATTACACAGTGCATTTAAAATGCCCACTAACAGCAAACGGGGAAAGAGGGGTGGGGGGGAAAGAGTGGTGTTAGACCAGGGTAGGGTTTCCTTAGAGTTAAGGTTTTGAATTTTTAAACATTAATAGAGAAGGGATTTGTCACAGTTTATGGTTCAAGGGCATTAGCAGGCAGCAGGGCAGCTAAAACACCAGCAGATACCGTTCATACTCCACTTCATACTAATCCTCAACCCTACAGCTTGCTTGCTTTGAAACCCCACCAGAGCAGGTGTCAAAAATGCCAAATCCGCATCCCGTGTCAGCTGCCCAGCAAGGCTCAGCCTGCTGCAGACGGATGCTCCTGGGGTGCCCTGGATCTGGCTCAGCACCTCCTTGTCCAAAGGGCTCATGGCACACAGCTTGTCAAGGTGCAAACAAAACCCAGCTAGAGGAAAGGTGCTCTGAAGAAAAACATGCTAAGACAGCAAGGCCTGGGACTAACTGCTGCTTGGGGAAAGCGTCAAAACCAAAAATTTAAACAGCTAAAACCGGTGGATCTGGAGCAGCAACAACTGAATGGTTCCTGTTGCACCAGGAGCAGGATCTGCCCAAAGGAAGCGGCAGCTCTTCCTTTTCCCTGTTTCCCACCCATAACTGCAGCATCTTTAATTAAAAAAGGGTTTTTACACCATGCCTATACCTGGGGAGGTGTGCTGACCGCTCTCACTACAGCCATCCTCACACCTCCAGCAGCTGATGCTTAGGGCAGGAGGAGGAAGATACTCAAGCCCTACACAATGTCCCTGCACCTCCCGACAGAGCCAGCAGCAGCCACCAGCACCCCCAGCAGTGACTGCCTCCCAAACGTGGGTAGGGCTGGCACACGCTCCCAGCTAGGGAATGCCACCATCCTCCCAGCCGCACCATCACCGCCCACAGCAGCAAACAGCACCTCTTCCTAACTAGAAACTAGACCCAAAAAAGGCTCCCTGATGTATCCGCTGCATTAGGGAGCTGCCAGCTGTGGCCTCACCAACCTGTGCCCCAGGAGCGAGAGGCAGAGCCATCCAGCCACGCCACGGCGGTACCAGGCAGCTGAGACAGATGTCCCCACGTCTGGTCCCCGCTGCGCCCCAGTCCCAGATCTGGAGGCAGGCGTGCCTGGCGAGCATCCCTCCAGCACAGGGAGGAAGCGACACCTTCCCCTGCCCGCGCTGCTGGCAGAGCGCGGGGAAGGAGCAGGGTGAGGGTTTGCCAGTCACACGCATTGGCACGGAAACCACAAAGTTCTGCTGAAAGCACTTCTGGAAAAGTACACACGAATATTTCCTGACTATCCACAGCTGGCCACAGAGAGCACGGAGTATGGGAAGCCTCAGAGCAGAGGAGAACCCACACCCAGGTGTGGTGTGTTGGCTGACCAAGCCACACCGAGTTATCAGCACCATCTCCTGGGAGGGCTTTCATCCTCAAATCCCTCCAGTTAATTATCTGCAGCATCACCTACAAAGATGAGTAACACCACAGTAACAGTGACGCTGTAACTCCAGCGTGCATCCCGGCCCTCTGCGCGGGCTGCAGAGGGAGAACCCCTCCACGGTCTAACCAGGCTCCCACCACTCACAGCATTTCATTTCCCATTGCTCAACCACCCCGCGGTGTGACACCTTCCCACAGCCACACGAGAAGCTGGAAGGCTTCACACCACATCTCTCTCTTCTCCACCCTCCAGAAAGTGCGTGCACACCAGACTTGCCTGCAGCAAGAGGTGTTGGCTGAGCTCAGCAATTCAAAGCTGTCGCTTTGAGGAGCCCAGCTCGGCCGCTCGCCGGGTCGCTAATAGATTGCTGCGTCTTAATAACGGCTCTCAACAGAGACTTAGAGGGAGATTTAGGGAGTAACTGCCAGGCTTTGGGGAAAATTATAAAATACGCAGATTAGCAGCGAGAGGATTTAGACGACTTTTTCTGATTGCCTTTCATTAAAAATTTTAATTCTGATGGCAAAAAAAAAAAATGAAAGAAAGAAAATATTACTTGGACACAGTTCAAGCAGCTGCCTCGTTGCCTGCTGGGGTTCTACAAAGCCCACGGTCCACAGTGCTGGAGTGAGCTGGTGCAGGCAAAAGCCAGAGTTTCTCCTGCTGTTTAGAGCCAAGCCTGCCAAAAGGATTACTCAAGAAAATAAACAATTGCATTCCCCTCATAGGCACTTTCTCACCTCCCTGGGCCGGAGGCATGGCGTTTGCGTGAGCACTGGGAGAAGCAGAGCTGTCTGCAGGGATTAGCAGTGTCAGACTGGTCACGGTCAGTGCCAGGGAAGCCACGCTGCATTCTCCCACCACACCTGGAGGACCTGGGATGCCGGTAGGTGACCACAGACCCATCTGCTGTATCATGTCCCTGCAACCCAGAAGAGCTCCCAGCAGCTGGCAGACACGCAGCAGCACCAGGGGGACACTGCAGACACCAGGACAGCGAGGAAGGAGGGAAGGAGGCGTTTTTGAGCAGAGCCACTATCCTGTCTGCATCACCCGAGGCCCAGCCCCAAAGATGTAGGTGTCTCCTGCACTGTCGCAGCACCACCCTTCTCATTCCAGGGAGAAGCTCACACATGAATGTATTTCTGTCAAATGCTTGATGTAACCCAACCTTCCCATACTTGCACCTTTAATAAAGGCCACGTACTGCCCGAAGCAGCAGTTCTGAAATCAAGGCATTAGGAGGGATAATGGCTATTTTCTTACATTGCTCAAACTCAAAAAACCCAACTACACGCCCAGGGAAGGTCACCTGAGGCTTGGCATTTCACTATAAATTTTTCTTTGAGGAGCTAAGAACAGGTATGATTTGAAGGCATCAGGCCAGCAGTAAAAACGCCCATGGATGCAATTAATAACCCAACATACTGATGACTTGAAGCTATTGGAGCATCACACAGAGATGGCAGAATTACATTTGCAGCCCACAGCAGTCCCCAAATTCTCCGCCTGAGTTCGGGCAACTGTCCCTTCGTGCCTCTTTCCCCTTCTCCATGTGTGCCCCTCTCCCACAGAAACGCCCCTCCCCAGCACAACAGCTCCCGCCTGCTGTGGGGAGCGGCTCCTCTTCACCACCCTGCCCCACTTTCTGGGAATCCATCACATCGCCACGCACAGGACCCAGATGGCACCGGATAACAGCTGCAAACCTGGGTAAAAATTAGCAAGCCTGGGTAAAAATTAATGGAGTTAGACTGAGTTCAACAGGAGAGGTGAACCTGTGCTCTGCAGTCACCGCTGACAAGGAGCCACTTCAAGTGGACTATTTCTAGGGCAGCTGCAAAACACAGTGTTTAATTATATCCCCCATATGGAAAGCAAGTGTCTGTGCTACCTTCTGGCCCTGTTTCCAGAAAAAAAACCAGCAGAAGAAAAAAACCACCACCATTTGATTTACTACAGTTCCAGAAAGCATCAAAACCAGAACTAACTAGTAAAAAAACCGCTCTTTTCATGTTTGCTGAAGATAACTTTAAGACACAAAGTAAACACAACTCATAGAAAACAGATCTAATAAAAACCACAGGCATTTATAAAAAAAATCATCTGCTAAACCCAGAGATAATTATACAGTACAAGTACAAAGCTCAAACATTTGAATGAAATCACAGCTTATGTTAAATATATGCACAAGAAAGATTAAATCACATTACTTGGCTTCGATCTCATGAATAGTTTAAAGTCTAATTGCTCCTGTATTGTTCCATTTATCATAAAAGTAGTAGAGAAGGCGACCTGATTTACAAAAAAAGCTTGCAAAAATAACAGCACCTCCCAAAACAGCCTGTTCTAGCTCCTGTTTCATTTAGCCTCAGAAGAACAAAGGAAAACACATCCGCGATTTTAAAAAGCCTCCATAAATTTATCGTAACCTCCCCAAAACATCCATCAGCCTCGGGAAGTCGCTCAGCACATCAACCTCACTGCCCAACCGATATATTTTTAATTGAAATTTCTTCTTGCCAATTTTTCTGCAACTCTTTGTCCTTAGTCATTTCTGTGAGGGTACAAGCAATGCTTTGAGAATGCCCTGAATAATTCAGCAGCTCAGACTGTGCTTACCCACACCGACCACATATTTAGGCAGATCTCCGGATTCAGAGAGAGAACTCCATCGATCAGGATCAGCTCCACCACTCTCTCCCTGTGCCTGCAGGAAAGGGTCAATAACATGCACTGACCTTGGAAAAAGCCAAACAACCAACATTGCATCCGAAATACTAAGAGCTCATAGGTCCAAGAGGAAGGGCTGAAGCCACACACCACCCCATCTCATTTCCCACTGGACGGGACTTTGCTGCTCATCCCCAAGCAGGATGGGAAGGCTGGTACCTTGGGAAAACAGAAGGTTGAAATTTAAACCAGTATCCCCTTCTCCTGTGCTGAGGCTGAAGCTCCCACTGATATTTCAGCCAGGGACAAAACGTGACCACCAAGGAGCGACTGCTGGGTTAAGCCGGCTCCAGCCAAGGTGGGGGCAGCAGGGGCAACCATGAGAGCCACCAGACCTACAGAATAAGCAAGAGCAAAAGAGGAGTCATGGGAAGAGGAGTACTGGGGGCTTTTTTACACCACAGTCAGCATGTGATGGGGCTCAACACCCAGACCTCGTCCCTGGGGATGATAAAGCAGCAGATGATGAGCTCTAGCATCACCAACCCAGATCACACCATCCTTAATGCAAGCAGACGTGCAGCCAAGCGAGGGGCGCCAGCCAGAGCCCATCCCCATGTCCCCTCTGTCCCAAAGACCTGCTGCCTCACCATATGGTCTTATAGGAAGATCACCTTCACCAAGGACAACAGGCTGGGGAACAGCAGAGCCCAACCAGGCTGCATTTCCTGCAAGAGCTGACTTGGCCAACAGAGGCACCAATAAAAACAGACATGGCCGGGGGGAGAGAACAGGGGGAAAGGTTACTTGAAAGATTTAATAAGGGTGGGGAGAGGAAATACAAGAGTTTTTTTTCCCCTAGGTAATAAACTTAAAGGAGGGCCCAGCCCTATCCTGGACTTGAGGAGTGCCATAGACAGGGGTGACAGCTGAAAAGACCTTTTTTGGCATGGATTTTGTTTTTCCTTCTGGAGGCAGTCCACCCTCAAGCCAGGCAGTACTGCATCTTCCCAGCAAACATGCCACAATGTCTGCAATCACAGCTCCTGTTGGGCAGCACTTTGTACAAAGTCAGGTTCCTAAGTCATGCAGAAAGCCAAACCCAGACGGGATCAGCTGGGGCAACGTTACCTCAGTGCTGCTCTTCTGTGGAAAATCTGTTGCTCCTGCTCAAACACAACCACCGACCTTCACAAGTTTTCAGCATCTCAATTATTTTTTTCCCTGCCCTGTTGGCAGCCAGCGTTATGAAACCATTGCTCATCTTGAAATACAGGCAGCAGATCTTTATATTTGGCAGTCCAAAAGAAAAGTTCGACCAGCATGCCGCCAGCATATAAAATTCAGGCTCATAGGAACACTTCAGGCTGGAGAACTGAAAAAGGACTTTGAATAAGAGCCAAATGTTTTGCAGAGGTCACAAAGCAAATACAACGAGGTCTTCCTGTCTTCAGAACTCTTCCTCCCTCCTTTCCCCGGCTCAAGCTGTGCACATATGTCTGTTCATCGGGAACTATTTTAGCAGGGCAGCAAGCTCTCCAGAGCAGTGATTTGGCCTGGCAAAAATTAAAATAAGAGCAAAATGGAAAAAACCTCCCAGTTTGCAATTGTTAGTGCTTGCATCACCCAGCAGAGCTATAATTTGTTGGTTTTCCCGTTGTTTTCTGGTCCTCTGAAAGCCTGAGCTCTTCAGTTATGGAAACACAAAAACCCTAAATGCTATGTTATGCATCCCAGCTCGGCCAGACGTTACTCTAACCTCTGCCACCTACAAACATTTTGCCCCTTTTTAAGTTTTCCCAGCATTTCAGAGCCAGGCTGCCAGCTGACTGGCAAGAAGCCCATTTCCCAGGGCAGTTTCTTCCCTTTCCCCTGGGAAGCAAGCCTGCCTGGCTGTCCACACTCCAGGGCAGAGGCTACAGACCGCCCTGCCAGCGTGTACCTCACCACAGCACCCCAGAGGCGAGGGCTGGCACCCAGGGCTGCCCAGACCCATCCCCCAGATCAAGCTTTCCCCCAGGGAAGCTGTCCTATCTCCCACACAACAGCCACCAGGAGGGGTGGGAGGGCAGGTCCAGCCCACAGGGACTCCCCGAGTTCTGCACCAGCATCCCAGGGTGCCCTCAATCCCCGACTGGGTGCCCGAGGTGCCAGCACCTCCCCATGCTCCTCATTCACACCGGTTCAGATCAAGCGTTTCAACTCCAAAACCATAAAAGCTGTGGTTTTCTAACTCTGCCCCTTGCTGTACTACAGACAAATGTTTCCACAGAAGCAGCAGGAGATAAAAGGGAAAAGAGGTAGAAATCACCTGCTTCACCCCTTGCTCCACAGCCAGAATCAGCTCCACAGCCAGAATCAGCTCCACACGGCCCAGACCGCACTGGGAATATTTTCATCTCTAGGTACTACAGTGACCAACAGATTCATCCTTGGGGCTTGCAGGCACAGTCACACCAGGATACTGGATCAGTGAAATCCACCCAGTCAGGAGAGAAATCCTCACCATGTGGCCTAGAACTGTTTATCTCCAGGAAATCCTCTGGCTCCTGTTCCAGCCGGGTAAGGCAGAGCAGAGGCTGAGCGAGCCCCACACTGAGCACTGCCCCAGGACAGCAGCCTGCAAAGCTGCAAAGCCACAGGGACAGGGAGCTGAGGTTTCAGCTGGCCCTGGGACGTCGGGCTCACAGCTCAAGGGGTTTCACTGTGGTCTACCCCAGCACCATCAGAAGCAAGCCCATCCTGTGCTGCAGAGCAGGACAGCGTCCCAGGAGATGACTCAGCCATCTCCATCCCATCAGTCTCTTTCCCCAGCCAGGCACCACAACAAGGGCGTTCCTGCTCTCACAGTTATCAGCACAAGCTCCTTCACCCAAGGTTTCCTCTCTCTGCCTGACTGCTTCCCACCCTGCACTTACTGGAAGGGTACTTGTCAGGTGGGAAGTCCCACTTCCATCCTTTCAGCTGCCCTGGGAGAAACCACCCCATGGAAATTTCGTACTCCACAATACTAATTTGGCTGATACAAGGACAACAGCCCTCTGGGCATCGCAGCTCATTTCACTGCACTCCCTCCCTGAGCAAACAATGTAAGAACAGGTGAGCTGTAAGGAAGGAGGAAAAAAACCAAAAGAATAAAAAACTTCCACAACTCAGAGTGAACAAAAGTGGCATGCAAAACACCACCCAAAGCAAACAGGAAAAAAAAAATATATTAGTGCTGCACTTCAAGGTTGGCTTTGCAGCCCCCCCCAGTGCAGTCTGAGTCCCTAGAGATAGCAGCTGCTTGGCTTTGTATGAATGCTGGGGAGGAATTACACAGAAATCATAATAAAAGATGGAAGGGCTCCTCACAAAAGTGGATTTTTTTTTCCCCTGCATTTAATTTCCCGGCAGTGAGATTTATTTTTTTTTATTTTTTTCCCCTCTTAAGCCAATTGAGACTCCAGCAACAGAGCACAGCGTCGCTGCAGTCAAGCAGTACTTAATTTGTATTACTGCTGAAGCGATCTTGGATTGCAGTACCAAAGAAGCGCTTCAAATTGTCTGGTCTTGCCTGTTGCACATCTTACTCAGCTTTTCTAGGTCCTTTCCAGTACAAGAAATAGAGGATCCCTCCGTTTTGCAAATCAGTGCATTTGCCACAATACTGCAAACAAATTGCACTGACCAGGGGAGCGATGTCTCTGTTTCCCACCTCAGTGGTTTTACAGAATCTTGTTAAGGCATACAGCACACTCTAAGACATGCCAGATGAAAAGATGCTTTGAAAACACAGAGCAAGAAATTACCAAGCCCTCCATAAGCAAGACTGGAGTCCTTCCACCTATAGATCCTGAAAATTCAGCTGAACACAAGAGCAAAAAGCCTGCAGCAAGGTATTACCCAGCAAAGGCCACAATGGAGTTTAACAGGAATCTTGTTCAAGACGGGAAAAAAAACCAAAAGAAAAGCCTGATTTGAGAGCAAAACACCCAGCTAGAACAGCCTCGCAGGGGCTTACCCGTCCTTCTGCTGCAGGAGGAAAACAAAAAGCTCTTTACAAACAACTGGACCATGCACTAAGCTTTCATTAAGGAGGGCAGGACAAATGTCTCTGAAGCGCTGTCAATCAGGCTGGATGTCCAGAGGAGATCTGCTTTTAGACTAAAAGGGCTTCAGCTGGAATTCCATCCCAAACAACACGACTGAGGTTTGGGGAAAACAACCACTGGAGTCAGCAGGATGCAACAGGTGCCCAAGAGAGTGGACGAACGGCACATCACATGCAGAAGGGGTTGCATAAAGAGCTAAAAATTTTAGAGCACCTTGGTTCTGACCAGCATCTGTGGCAGGGAGCATCCCTACGAGAGCATGAAAAACGATGGAGGGGAGGAGAAGCAAAACCTAGGACTGCTTCCCTCCCACCAGTGAGCCTCAGCTCCTCTCCCCACCCCGCTGTCCCATGTGCAGCTCAATATCCAAATGCACTTTGCAACCATCAAAGTGGTGCCTTGTGCCAGTCACTGCCCAGCAGCTTCCTGGGTTTTGGCCAAGCCTGAGAAAGAGCCCACAAGCAAAAATAAATATATATATATTTAATGCATCTCTATATATTGCTTATATGCATATTTAACGTGCATATATTGCATGCATGTATATTTAATGCATATATATATTGAAATCACTGCAGCCTCTGGGCAAAACAGGCTTTTCCTGACCTAGCAGCCAAGCAGGAGCCAGGTGAGGGCAGGAGCCAGAGGAAACCTTTTAAAACAGAGAAGTTTCACTGTTTCCCCAGGCTACAGGTTAGTAAATCAAGCTATAAAGCAGTTTGCCACTCGCTGCCATCCCCTGCAGCATACAGGCAGCAGCATCGCCCTGCTCCCACAGGAAAGTTAAGGCAACCCATGGAACAGCTCCACGCTCGAGTCTTGGAGTTTATTGCAAAAAAGCAAACTTCTAACCACCCAAACCAAGTGCTAGCCAGCTCAGGCAAACCTAGCTAACAAGTCACTGGCCAGGTGTTGGGTAATTCAAAGCAGATCAGCAAACTGCAGCATGACAGTCACACCGAGAGCAGCCGGGGCTGCGTGCTGGTCGTGGAGCCAGCCTGGGGAAAGGGTGCAGGGAGCCTCAGGAGAGCAGAACTACACGAGATTACTGTCCAGTTATTTCAATAATAATAACATAAATGGCTTACAGTCATCAGCAACATGAGCAGCAGCGTCCTCGTTACCTATTTCCAACGAGCAGGACACCCTTCTGACTGAGGGCAGGGCAGGGTCTGAGCAGAGCCCACTTCACCATGTCCTCCATGCTGTGCCCACTGCTAACAGCAGCCCAGCTGTGTGAGGCTCCTGAGAGACAGCAGGACACGGTCCAGCACCCCGAGCTGCCGGGGAGCAGCCCTGACTGCAGCCCACAGTCTGCATGGTGCCCACAAGGTAGAGAAAGCTGCAAATCTCCGGGCAAACAAGGGAAAACACTAAAAAAAAGAAAACTCCAGCACTGAACCCCAATACTGCTTGGTAATTAAACTGGGAAAAAAAATCTTGTCTATTTGCAAGAGGTGAGGGAGCTGGCAGGGGCAGAGGTGCAGATGTGTGCCAGGCTCTCCTGGCTCCTGCAGCATCACTGTGGGGCTCCAAGCCCAGGGCTGGACACAGCTGCGCTGGCTGGGCAGAGCACAGGCAGGTGAAGTCCACAACACCCTATGTACAGGCAGCACTGGCAAAACCTGCTCGGGAAAAGCCAGCCCGTCCTTCCCAGACCTCTGCAAGCACAGAAATATTTCTGAGATGAGCAGTGAGAAGCAGATTTCAGCCTAGATGCAGAGGTATTTTCTGAGATCACCTCGGGACAGGCTGTCCTGGCACAGCAGGAGCTGCTGCCCTCTGCCCTCAGCAGGGGACACATTTGGGCAGAAGGCCACTGGAGTGACCGCCCAAGCCATGCAGGAAAACCTCCCTGCTGCCCTCCGGCCTCAGCACCCGCCTCCCACACACAGCTAAACACAGGAAACTCCCTCGAAAAACCCCCGAGCAAACATTTTCAGCAAAAGGCAAATGGGTGAACAGCATGCTCTCACCCCATGTCCAAGTTCCTTGGAAAATTCCCCCTTCCCACACACCCCAGCCAGGCAGCTCAGCAACTCCCTCACCCCTGCAATGCCAGCTCCCCTGGCAGGCAGATCTTGGCCACAGAGATGTTCCCCCACTTGGCCAGTCCAGCATTTTCTCAGCAAGGACAGTGGGCTTAGGTCTCCCAAGGAAACACAGTCCCACAACACAAGGAATTACACATCTGGGATAAGAGATGGAAACATGGTGCCATGGGAGGAAGATGCTCATAGGGACCAAACCTGCATTGCTAAAAACATGATCACTGGCAGGCAACAACTGATTTGGGTGTGAGGGTTTCTTCTGACTTACAGACACCTAGAACGCTCTCCATCAGCTTTGCTTTTAACTTTCACTTAAAAAAATAAATCTCCCCACTAGAGACAGTTACAGCCAGTAACAGCAGCTTTAATCAGAAAGGAAGTGCATAAACCAAAGGCAACAGGATGAAATTAAGGCTGAAAAGCTTGTTACTAATAGATGCCCTGTTTGCTTTTACAAATTTTATTATTAAAAGCAAATTGCCATGCCTTCAGCTGCAGTTCCAGTCAGCTCCCCATCTTTCCCACACAGCCCAGACAATCACCATTACTCTTAGCAAAATACCAGCTGGGGACAAAAGTGGTATGAAGGGAAGAAGAAAATACAGCCAAGACAACTTACTCTCCCCACAGAACAGCTTCAGCATGCCACAGGTTTAATTAGAAGCATCACTTATCATTAATGTTTGACCGGTGTTTTCCAGCCCTCCCTACAGCGATTTCCAAGTTCCCCAAACTTCAACTGCACACAGGAACACTTCCATGCAGCTGTTTATCCCAGGCCAAGTTTTTTGTTTGATTTTTTTTTTTTTTTTTTGCCAAATGGTTGAGCTATTTCTGGGAATAAGTCTACAGTTAGGAGACATTAAAGAGGAAATGGTTACAGGAATCTGAGAAACCCCTATGTCCCCATATTCCCCAGAACTTGAGAAACTCCTGTGTCCCCATTTTCCAGGGAAGAAGCATCAATAAGGGATTTCAACTCTAAGCTTTTCACAGTTCCAGCTTCCCTATCTCAGCTTTCCTTGATTTCTCTGTGGTCAAGCACATGGAAGGCCGCTATCACGTTAAACACATCTTACAAAATAAAATTTCAGCAACTTTCATGAAAAAATTCAAGTGGCTTCATTAAAACCCACACTTTTGAAGTGTGGGATTTCTCCAAGCAGAACTGCCACCTGGTGTCACAGAGACACCCCAGCCCCAACCTTTGCTGCCTGCAGGTTTTTGTCACATCAGTGAAAGCAAAGCACTTCCTGCAGAAGCTGGCAGTCAGGTACAAGGTGTCTGACATGCAGCCCCACTCTCCAGGTGTTAACACGGCTGGACTGGGGGGAAAAGACAATTCCTACAGCTTCCAACTCCTACCTATAGTCTTCTTTATTATTGGAATAGGAACTGCAATCACACACTAATGTTTGGTTCACACTCGCTGGAAAAAAAAAACAAGTGTGAAAGAAAATCACAGATATGCTCTGTGTCCAAAAATGGATTTTGTTACACGCTTGCTGAAAATCCTGAAGATGAGAGTGTAAATCAGTATCCTCCACCCCCAGACCTGGACATCTTCCACAAGCCATACTCCAGCATGCCCCCGAGCTGGGCAGGGGCTGGCAGCCAAGAGTGGGCAGCCCCACACTGCCCAGTGCACCCCAGGGCTCTTCCCATCTGCCCCTGCCCCTTCCCACCCATTCCCCAGTGCCAGTGGGGAATTTACTTCCGATCTGAAGGTGACTTTGGGCCACTTCTCATTTTCAGCCATCTGAATAGGTCTCAGCAGGGGTATCTGCCTGCAGAGCTCCAGGCAGGACCTGCCCCACAGGGCCTCAGAACCAAGCTGGGGGTACCCCCATTGCTGGCAGCTGCACCAGACAGAGGGACGCAGACCCCAGGAGAGGAGCAGCAAGAGAACATCACTGCAGCCTACGACAAGGCAAAGGCTCAGAGTCAGAGGTCCAGCCCAGGGACAACCACTGCAAGCCCATCTAAGAGGCACCTTCTTCCCCCAACACCAAGCAAGCATTGCTGACAACCAGCAGCTCACAACAAGCCCAGCACTCGCCAAACACCAGGGATTTACCAGGGCATGGGCTGCAAAGAGGATCAGGCCCCAAGGTATTTAATTAAAAGGGAATAACACAACTAAGGTCCTATTGTTAGACACTGCACAAGCACTCAAACAGAAGAATTTTGCTCGCAATTACAGACTGTTTGTTGTTTTCTTACTTATCCTAGGCTTTGAACACAAACAGGAGAGTACCAGAGCAAGGAACTGCACTGACTGCAGAGGCAGGAGACCCAGGACAGAGCACCACGACAGGCTCAGCCCACGGGCTCAGCCAGCACCAGGCATCCCCAAGAGGAGGGAGAGCACCCTGGGGTGCCTCACCCACCACCCCAGCCTTCCTGGAAAGGCTGAGGAAAACGGAAAACAATGAGGGCATCACTAACTTCTCTTTCTGCATTTCTCACTTATTTCTTGCAATTGTTTGATTTTGCACTGGCCCCGCAGCCCTGGCAGAGCTGTGGTGCAGAGCTGCGGCCCCGGGGCACAGCTGCCTGCACGCTTCCGAAGAATCCAGGGAGAGTAATAAATGAGGAAAAGCACATTGTCTGTGGTGCACAACAGAGGGACCAGCACTTCCCAGAGAGTCTGGAAGTGGACAGTGCTCACCCCAGTCCTGTGAGGAGCCCAGCACAGCAGTGACCCCAATCCTCACCTGGACACCAACACAGTTCCCCACTCCACGCCCACATTCTCCCCACGACAGCCGTACGAGCAGCATGACACTAAAAATAAGACTCCAGCGCTACAATCTGTTTCCAAAAAAGAATTAAAGTTATATTTCAAGTTGACAGTATCTCCTAAAAGTGGATTAACCGTGGCAATTCAATCCCACCTCCCCGCAGTGATCCCAGACCCACTCTTCCTTTGACAGGGATTATTTCAGTGACACAAACTGAAGTTCAGAATCCAATTTGTGTCTGCAGAGCATCAGTCTGTACCCCCAGGTAGCTAAGCAGACCCACATGCACCACTCTACCCTTCTTGTTCTTTTTACCATCCCATTTCATACCCTATCCAGGATAAGAGTTTATAGGAGGGAAAAACAGAGCCACGAACGGTCACGTTGATAGGGCAAGTCACATCCATCGTGCCTAAGATGCGAAATACAATTGAAAACAGGATTTTTAGTATCTGTTGGTATTTACGAGCCTCTGGCAGAGACCACACAGCGCAGAGGTTACAGCGTTTGTCTGAATAGCCCTATGGGATCTTAAGTGTCAGAAAATCTGCAGCCTTTAACAACTGCAGTGAATTTCTGCAATGCCACTGCCACAAGGTGAGCATCTGTTGAAGCCCAGCACTACCCACCCAGGACTGAGGGCAAGACAGCAGTTTGGGGATAGTTCCATGGAGATTGGCATGGGCTGCCCTCTCCTCCCATGGAGCAGGAGAGAGAGGACTGACCCAAGCCTATTGTGGCACGCTGCAGGGCTGGGGACAGGGCAGAGCTGCAGCAGCACGGCAGGAGCTGCCCTATCAGCCAAAGGCTGATATCGGGGGACCCGTACCACTTGTACCAGCTTGATAAGAAACAGCTCGTTGCTGCTGAAATGCTGCTCACAAAGCCAGGAGGTGGCAACAACATCTAAACCACGCACCGACACTGCAGATGACCTGGCACTCTGTCCTGGTCCCTGAACAGAGCTGTTCCTCTAGCCAGAAAACCACCTCTACCCTTCCAAATAGGTGCTGCAACAGCTCACTAAGCGTTTCCCAATACCTGGGTTGTGCTCAGGATGCTTCTTCTCCACCTCGAAGGACATCACACCCCAGCAGCACTGAACGTCCCCTCCCACACCGAGGGACTGCGAGAGGTGACACAGGGACTTTGTGGGACCCCAGGCAGGGCAGGGATCGCTCCTCACGCGTGAGGAGGGTGCTGGATGCAGAACCCAGCCAGGCACCTCCACAGTTACCCGCCTGCAGGAAGCAGCCCCCCAAAAACGAACTCAGTGGAGATGCCTCAAACCGCAAACGCCTCCCGACATGACTGAGACAACAACTCCTGCTAGGGTGGGGTAGGAAGCGCTTAGGCAGAGCTAAACCCAAAAGGCATTAAAGCCAGAAACTCAGGGCACTGAGTTTCTATCTGTTCCCGAGGCTGAAAAACAACGGCTGCGGTGCGTTCTCCACAGGGCTAACCCAGAGCCCGCAACAGAAACACAGCCTACACACGGGAAAATCAACCAGAGTCCCCCCCGAGCCCCGCAGAGATACCTCCAGACTTAAAATGGAGACTTACAGTCCCTTGTGCTATAAGCCCGGAAAATCTGGCACAAATATCTCGCTCCAAACCACAAGTGAATATGAGAGCGCATCTCCCAGCGGCTCCGGCCCTGCGGGCAGAGCCCATTATCCCGGCAGGTAACAGGGTGGTGCCTCGGGAAGCGGCTTCGGAGCCTCCCAGGGCGTTCGGGCTGTGCTAACACCACTCACCACTGCCCGAACTCCAGGAACTTTGCTAACTACGCACTGCGCAATCAATGACACTGCTGAATAAACAGCAGCGCCCGAAATTGTGTTAAAACGCGGGTTTTGCCACATTTGCTGCGGAAAAGGAAAAAGTGAGTAATTAGAGCTCAGGCCAAGCAGTGAGGTCACGGTGAAATCTCCGAGTAGCTTATGTGGCAGCGGGAAGGGACCGGGACGGATCTGGCGGCGCGGGCAGCCCCCTGCATCCCACGCGGGGCAGGAAGAGCCACGCGGTGCGGGGAAGTCCCCTCCGACAGGTCTGGGGAGGAAAAAAAACACGGTTTGGGCTCTGGCAGCAAAGGCAACTTCTGGAGGGCTCGCAGGGTCGG
>VZTI01001025.1:887490-899280 GCA_013397865.1 Struthidea cinerea | reverse complement strand
CCCGCACCTTGAGCTCCGTTAGACCCACACCCCGCCCCCTCCCCACCGTCTCCACGTGTGCGATCCGTCCTTGGCGCAGGTCCCCCTCTGCTTTGTCGCTGGCAGAGAACGGTTTGGGTCGCAGCGGACGTTAAAGACCATCACCTTCCAACCCCTGTCCTGGCAGGGACACCTTCCACTAGACCGGGTTGTTCCAAGCCCCACCCAACCTGGCCTTAGCATCCACACCTTCTCTGGCCAACCTGTGCCAGTGGCACAACAGTCTTGGGGGGAAGAATTTTCTTCCTAATATCTAACCCAAACCTGCTCACTTTCAGTTTGAAGAGGGCTATCCCTGGTGTGACCTGCCCAAGGCATCATTCCCCCGGTCCTATAACTACATGCCCTCATTAAAAGCCCCTGTCCAGCAATCCTGCATCCACTTGAGGCACTGGAAGGGACTCTAAGGTCTCCTCAGAGCCTTCTCTTGCACAGTGCGAACATGCCCAGCTCTCTCAGCCTGTCACCATAGCAGAGATGCTCCAGCCCTTAGAATATCTTCATGGCCTCCTCTGAAGTTGCTCCAACAGGTCCACGTGGCACTGCCGGTGGGGACCTCAAGAGTGGAATAAGGGGCAGAGCCCCCTCCCTCAACCTGCTGGTGATGCAGCCCAGGGCACGGTTGCCTTTCTGGACTGCAGGCACAGTCCTCCCCTCCTCTGGTGCAGAAGCCCAGTCGCTGTCATCATGCTCAAGCAGCCAAAATAAACACACCTTGGAGCATTTTTCCCAAGTCTTGACTGACCACAGAAGCTTTTTAGAGTCTCTGGGTACTTTTCCCCACTAGAAACTCTTCCTGCCATGTGTGGCTCAGCCAGGCCAGCCTATTCCCAGGGCAGTTTTGCAGCCTCTTAGCCCAGAGCTGCCCAGCATTCCCTGGTGCCTCCAGCCTTCCCACAGCACACAGGCTAAACACCCTCCCCTGGGCTGGGATAGCGCCAGAGAGGAAGCTAAACTCGCCTGAAATGCTTCCTCCAGGGCACAGGCACAGAGCATATTAATAAATATAAACCACCAAAATTGAGAAAGACAAGATGTAACCTAACAAAATCTACAAGGTTTTGTTACGTTTTCAACATCATTATTGCCTAGTAATAAAACAGCCTTTTCTGCAGCAATATCCTCTGCAACAGCACAGGGCAGGGAGTTTTCCTGGTGCTGTCCCTTGCTGACAGCTCCAAGCACCTCTCCAGGAGCAGGCAGCTCCTCGACCCCGGCGCCCAGGTGCCACTGCCATTTCAGCAGCTTACATCACTCCCATTTTACAGTCAGCTTCTTCCTGGGAACTGAGCAAAACTCACCTTGTGGCACCACAACTGGGCCTAGAGAGCAGCTGTCAGCTTCCAGAGACCTGGAAAACACATAGGGATTTTTCACTTCACATTTTTAAAGCAAGAATAGCATCACATTGGTTTTACTAAGGCTAAACCCAGTCACATTTGCTCTACACAAGCACCCACTGTCTGGCAGTTTCACACAGCGTGATATATCTAAGTCTGCACAGAAAGCCTGCCCCAGCACCAAAATAGGAGTCAGGTGTCGGACAGGCAGGAGCCTGTGGGGTTTTTTAACCCCACTTCTCCCAGGGCAGCAGCAGATGGATCAGCGAGGGCTCCCGCGTCCCTGCTGCGCGAGGCAGCATTGCCGAGGGCACAGCCAGCACCCATCTGACTCCCAAGCGCAGCCTTCCCTCTATTCCCTGTGCAGCTGTGCTGTTGCTCACCTTTCCACACAAAGGCCTAACCACAACACAGGAAACCAGAAAACAATGCCAGGCATTCTAAAATAATGGATGGCAATTGTTAAACATCTCAATACAATGCCTAACCGGTTTGGCTGCAGAGTTCCCTCCCCCACAGAGCAACAGAGAACTAAAGTTAGACCAGCACTACCCTGCAGCTTTTGCACTGCTTTTTGGGTACTTTCCTGATGTTTCTCTAGCCTGTTTGTGTTGGCTAGAAGAGGGAGCTGTTCTCAGACGTTTTCCTGTTGCAGGGCTCTGTGGTAGGTGCTGAACAGACCAAGCCATGCCCGGTGAACCAGCAGCCTTTGGGGTCAGGCACCTGCATCTTTCCAAAGGCCAAGGCAATCGGGCTTACCTGGCCCACAGAAAAATAGCTCTATTCTTCTCTTCAATACATTCCTACAGATACGGTTGCTCCTCCTCTTCCACCTGCATTAATTGATCACAGGGAGAGTTGGTCTCACCAGCAGAAGAGAGAATCCATGCAGCTGCACTTGTCCTTACAATTTCTGTGCCATACAAACTGCAGCCCCTACCCATTTCAGTTTGAAATGCTGATATCTTAATTTTTTTAAAAGTTTGCTGGGATTAGAAGCAAAATGCAAGACTTGGACGGTGATACAGAATTAAACATTAGATAATTATCTTTAAATGCACTGCCAGCAGTGACGGAGGCCCTTTTCCAGGGAGCTCCCAGATGAAATAAGTCCAAGCACAGCCGGTAAGAGCTACAGCTGATTGCCTGGTCTCCCAAGCTCAGCCAGAGCACAACCGTAGTATCCTGCTGTGAATCAGGCTGTTTAAATCCATCCATCCCCTTACTTAACCCCGAACAGCCAAAGGCAGGGCTTCACTGGAGGAACCAAGGCAGCTGCCATCCCCCGTGAGCTGCTGACACAGTGGCCTCGGGCAGCGAAACCCCTATCTCAGCAGAAACCAGCCCCGCGGAGAGGAAGCAAACAACCCTGACTGGGCTTTTCCACAGCCTGGAACAGCCTGCACGATTCGGCTGCTGATTTGGTAGCAACTGTATGAGTTCACGGGTCTTTGCAAGGGAAATCTGTTTTTGATGCGCCTTTTAAAGCCACGAACGGGCGGTGCCGTGCGGAGAGCGAGAACAGCCGGGGCTCAGGCGGTGCCCGAAGGGCTCCGTCCCACACCCGGGCATGCCCTGCCCATGGAAGGGACCACCAGGGGCAGGTCCCTGTCCGAGGGAGAATTTTGCACGATACAGCTTGGTTGGCATCCATCGCCACTTCAATTAGCACAAGAAATGAATTACCCAGGACATCAGCCAAGCGCTCAGCAGACTGCAAACAGGGCAGAAACAGAGGGACCCGAGGGATTGCCTTGAACGCCTCACACCTTGGGTAAAACCATTAAGTCCTCTCGCAAAACAGCTTTCATGTCCGGTGAAAACCTTTGTTTTGAGTGTTCACGGCGATGGAGGTTTTTGAAGCTCAGTCCCTGGCAGGAGCCACAGCAGGAGGCGGGAGCCAGGCTCCCCTCTGACCTTGGGACACACTGACCCTCGCCGCCTTGCGCGGTTTTGTTTAAAACATTTATTTTTGCCGTGTTCTTTGCTTCTTCTGCCATCGTGTGGCCAGTTGGAGGATGAGGAGCTGTCTGTAAAACACGCAATCGGCTTTCCATGTCTTCCAAATATTTTATGGATTTTTATAATATCCGGTGTCGAATGAAGTCAATGGAGATGGATTGCTTCTCATCAAGGTCCTTCCCACCGCCTGGCGGGTACTGCAGGTTTGTCCTCGGTGTTGCTACAGCGTGAAGTAGGTCTTGTTAACCCGAGCGTGTAGGCTGACAGCTAATTTATTGCCAGGGCATGACCTGCCCATTGACTGGCTGCTCCTCACACTGGGCGAGAGGATCCGGGACAAGGCACTCGCTGCTGAGTGCCACCCACTTCGGAGGCAATCCTTTCTTTCCCCCTGACAACCATTCCAGGGCCACCTCCATCGGGGAAGGTGAGATCATGCTCAGGGCTGCCACAGTCACTGCGCTCTGAAGAGCCTGGCAGGGCTCTGTCCTGGTCCACAGGTACATCACAGCATGCCAGGATCACTGGGGGGATGCCAAGGAGAAGCTGACACCATTTTTTCCCTTCATTTCTCCGGAACAGGACAGATCCTTCACTGATTTGGTGAAAAAGGTTGTTTTATAAGAAATGAGAGCATTTTTGCCAGCAGATTCCAAGAGAGAATTCTTGTCTGTGCACACCTGAGACTCAAATCTACCCTGCCAGCACAGAGCGACCAGCAGGCGCAGGACCAGGAGCTCACTTTCTGAAAGCAGCCAAAGCCACCCAAATCCTCTGTCTGCTGGAGCCCTGCCTGTGGCCTTTAGCTGCCAACACCTCGGGGCAGTGCTCGCTGCCCCTCAGCAGGGCAGGGTGCAGATTCCATCCTCCCCTCATGCCCATCTGCCTGGAAAAACCAGGTTTCCCCTGGGAGGGGCCAGCAAGCACTGGCGTGGGTGTTCCAGGGAGGCATTGCATCACTCTTGCAAAACACCAGTCAGGCAGGGAAGCAGTGACTGTCTGCAGAGGGTGTGCACGAAGCCCTGCCTCCAGACATCCCCTGGAGCCTGTGCGCCCCATTCCCCCCGGATCAGCGGGGCCTGACCAGCACCAGCTGGGCACAGCACTCAGCACCAGTTCCCCACGTCCTGCCTCGCACCTGCACCCAAAACATCTGCTTGAGGTTTAGGACTTCCTCTGGGAAGACATAACCTGCAGCAGGGACTTCCCAGGGAGTTCTTTGGGCCTTCCCCAGCCTTCCTGGGGGAAGGAGGGAAGAGGCAAGCTCCGAGTCGCACTGAGCACTGTGGAGTTGATTCGGCAGTAGCAGCCACACTGCGGTGTCCATCACACAGACATGCTTTTCTCCACCCCTCAAGTGCATTTTCAATCAGTTGGTCTCTCCCCCAGCAGCTTTCTTTGCTGGAACAGGGCACAGAGCTCAGATGCCTGTTGCTGCAGGCCCCTGCAGCAATTGTACCCGCAATCTACAAACAACAAGCCTAGCCAAAAAAACCCCATAGAAAAACCCTAAAAAATCACCCCCCCCGCCAAACCTCTCCTACAGCTGCACTATGCATGGAAGGTGGGGTGTAAGGTCTAATCAGAAGAGAGCTTGGGTAGCAAGCAAGATTTATGCCACCAAGTCAGGTATTTGGGCTAGTCTCGCTAAACTCGGCTGCGGTGAAAGGTAAGCGCTGCTTAAGAAGGTGAAAGTTCTCTCAACAGGCAAGGCCTGAGCTCTAATTGCTGCAGCAGACTTTAAAATGAAAGATCTTGGTTAGCAAATTGGCTCTTGAGCCCATATCCAGAGACACCCTGTAGCAAAAGCCCTCCTAATTAAATAGCCTTTCTCAAGAGGCAGTTTCCCCTCAGTGTGAAATACCCTATTCAAACACGCAGCAACTTAGAGTGCTAATTTATGAAAGTGAAAGAACACCAGTTTCAGTTAACAAAATTTCCCTTTTTCTTTTTCAAAGGGGGAAAATCCAGCAAATATATTAGGTACATGATATGACAAATCTATGTACCTCAGACTCCAGCACATTTCCTGGTGCCCCAAGACAAACACATCTACCACATAAATTTGATTATGTCCTTCTTCCTTCTGCCAACAACAATGCCTCCAACAAGGCTCATTTAACCTAGTAAGGGAAAAGTCTCATAGTTTCTCATTTTCCAGTCCTTTCTCTTCTCCTTTCCTACAAAGTCTTGATAGCCTCTTTCATGGCAATCAAAAGAAGCTTAGGGAGTTACTCTCAATGAATTCAACCTGGTTTTCTGCTAACATTTTTTCAGCACACATGACAGCAAACACTCCAGATCTTGTTTTTGGTGTAACACAAGAGAGGGTGCACAACAGATAACAAAACATCCAAAAGAAGCCCTGTGCATGGTTACTCATTACCCGGTGTGTTGAGAGCTGCCAGTTATCACATCTATCACAACATTTTGAATGATCTCTTGAAAATCACCTGGACCCTGGTGTGCTCATATTAAAAAAAAAAAAGTTGAACTACTTCCCAAGGCTCGCTTTTTCAGCAAGGAAACTTCCACAAGAGCATGCTGGCAGCCAGCCCACCCAAGTTAGTCAGAGGGTAGAACCGGCAAACAGGAGAAAGTGTACATAGCAACCAGCTTCTCAAGCTCAAAAAACCACCCACCCCAGGCTTTTATCAACCCTAACACCCATTCCAAGGTTTAAAATCCACTTACCTTGCTTATACATGTTTCTTTAAGAATGTACATACTGTAACCAGCTTCCAGACAACAGCAACGTGGGAAAGAGCCCCACACCTCAGCAGTGCCTCCCGAGGGACAGCAAAGCCAAGGAGCAGGGGCTGCCCACCTTTCCCCCACAGCCACTGCTGTGGTAGGGCAAAAGATTTATTTTAATTAATTGTTGTACCTTTGCCACCAAGCAGGGAGGGGAGAGCTTCACGTGAAAGCCCCTCACCTTTCCAAACCCCAGGAAAACAGGGGCTTTTCCCTGGCTGTTTATGTGCCCCAGAACAGGTGCTGGGATTTACAGATGGGTTGGTGGGGAATGAGAATCACCTGCAGGCACCCCACAGGATGTGATCCATTCCTTTTGCCTTGCGAAACACCCATTAACCTGGATCACTTGCAATTAATTCCTTTTACGGCCCTAGATCAGTGTTCAAATTCCAGTGTCTGAGATGCTCTGAAAAACCACTTGCTGGCTCCTTCTATAAATTGGGGTTAGTGAAGGAGTGGTCAAAGAACTGCCATGTTTTTCACACATTACAAATCTCTGTCTCTGAGTTATTTTCCTCCATCGGGCCTGGCTGCTGCGGGGTTTTGCCGCCCCACAGCTCCCTGATGTGTGGAGCACCCCAGGAGCAGGCTAGCCTTCCCTGTCCTGCCCTCGTAGCTCGGGGCATCCTCACTGCCCGTGCTAGGAAGGCTGATTGCCAAAGGGTGTCTCCATCAGAATCCTGCAAACAATGGTGAAATCCAGGATGGTTTGCACTCCCCTGGAAACACCAATATGTGTGGGAAAACCACACGGTTTAGTTTTTATTGAAAAAGCACAGCAGTGGATGTACAGCAGGGGAGATGCCTGTACATCTCAGCAACAGCTTGCCATGGGGAGCCTCCTGCCCTGCCCATGTGTATGGGACAAATCAAGGACTCTCAGGGGAGGTTTCAGAGTCAACATCACCTTCCCCATCCTCTTGTGGGGGTAGAGTGGAGCAAGGAGGGGTTATAACACAAGGTGTAGTTGCTGGCTAAGCCCAGCCAGTGTGCAGAAAGCGAAATTTAATGACATGGGAGAAAGCACAGCAGGGCCATGGGTGGAACTAGAGGGGCCGACAGCCTCACCACATGGTCCCCTCTTACAGGCTGTCCTCCAGGTCTTCCTGCTGCCTGGAAAGATTGGTGCTGTCCTGTACACAGGAGGACTCGGCAGTGTTTTTAAGCAAGTGACCAAGCAGTGCTCTTCACAAAAGAGCAGCAGTCTCACTCTTCGACTTTCAGCCTATGCATTTAAATTTTGATAGTGATAAGCATCAGGAAGGAATTCAATTGTGCAAAGCCACGCTGGTATGAGGAGGTAGGAGGTGTATTCCCACAGGCACTTGCTGAAACATCTCTTCATCTCCTCCTGGCAGCATATAAAGAGTCATCAACTTTTGCAAAGCTCAGCCAGGTGCAGACTCCCTCCCTCCATCTCTCCTTCTCTGCATCCTTCAGGCTCAGAAGGACACAGGCTGTGGAGAGAGCTGCTGGTGACCCTGCTGGCAGACGTGGGTCTCCGAATGAGCAACATCAAGAGCTGATGTCAAGAAACGCAGAACTCACACGCCAGTTTACAACAGCACAGCTGCAGCCCAGGCTGAGGCACCACGACAGTGCTGGTGGGACCAGGCACCAGGTTTTGCCTGCCCTGACCCTCCTGAGTCAGCTCCTCTGGAAACTGGAAAAGAAGGGTATGCTAGATAATATCCAAGTGGCGCAATGCAAAGCAGGGTTGTGCCACCCAGCCGGCTCCCTGTAGAAAATGCTGTTGATTCTATCACAAGAGATAGAAAATGTGTCTCTCCAGAGCAGTTGCTGAGGCACTGCTTCCTGCTTCTCAGCACATTTGGCACTGCAGCACTTTCCAATGAACCCAGAATTCGTGGGAGGGTACCACTCAGCACCATCTCGTTTTTGGGGATGTCTGCTCATGCCACGCACTGCTGCTGGGCTCCACGCCTGGCCTCGGTGCAGTGCCAGCACATCGGACACGCCAGGACCAGCCTGGGCAGGGCTGTACCTCACCCCCAGCAGCAGGCAGTGCCACCAGGACCATGCCTCCCAGACACCTCCTGCCCTAGCCGGTTATTCAGCTGTTGGGGTGTAAGATAAATAAAAGGAGAAATATGGAAAAAGAGGCCCTGCCCACCCTGCCTGCCCCAGGCATGCACCCCCTGCTACAGCCACTGCTTCTCACACGTGCCAGGAGCAGACCAGCCCATTATCCAGTGGCACAGATTAGCCATTAATTAATATATTTTGATTTCTCTTTGGTCATGTAGATCTCAAGATCTCATTTCTGAGATGTTTCTGAGATGTTTTTTGAGATACACCATTTTTAACGTAGGGTTGTTGCTGCTCACCTTCTAAAGAAGATGAAAGTTGTATTCCTTTCTGGTGCAGACCAGGATTGTCTCCTGTAGCAGGGATTAGCTGCTCTACACCCATGGAAACACCAGGATAAGGGGGGTTGATTTGGAAATACGTTTTCACTGCTTGTCTGCACCACAGGCTGGAGATCATTTTATCTGGGGAAAGGTGTTAGGTCAGCCTGACAGGTTTCTTACAGCTGGCTCCAAGGAAAGTTTCCCAGCAGCATCAGCCGGGCCAGTTCTGCCTCTGGACTTGTCTCGCAGGACATCTCCGGCTGTGGGTGTCACACGGGGCGCTCCGAGCTGTCGGTGCTCGGGGGAAGGAGCTGCGGTGCCGGGAGCTGCAGGGAGCACCAGAGGGAGCTGGCTGCAGCCGCCCGTGCCAGATGCTCCCAAACCCACTCTGCTCCTGCTCCCCACGCGGTGCTGGAGCTGCAGTGAGCAGGCCGTGGGCTGCTTTGTGGTCCCAGCTGTTTGGGAGTGCTTGGCCTCGTCCCAAGCCCAGTGGCTGTGTGAGAAGTGGCTGCTAGAGGGGATACGTTTCAATGTTTCTCTCCCCACGATGCTGTGGAGATCTGTGACCCCGGCAGAAGCAACGTGGCTGGCAGCCTGGACACGACCCCCAGGGACACCCATCCCAGGAGAAGAGGCTCCATCGCAGCGCAGGTCCCCACTTTACCCTCTGCCCCCCAGCACCCCCATCGCAGGGAACTCCACCAGGCTGAGACAAGGTGCTGCTGGAAGTGCTGTATTCACAGGGCAGTATTAACTTCTGCTGTTGTTATTTACGATTTATTTACAAATAATCCCTGTAGTCACCAACAGTTGAATCCAGCAGAGTTCGACAGAGCTTTATGGCAGGCTGGCAAGGCAAAGTAGCCGGTTTCTCTTCCTCTCCCTTTTCAGCCCTGCCAAGGGAAGGGCTTTGGTGATTTGCCTTCCCCCGGACCACAGAGGCAGTGCCTGTCAATCAGTAACCACGGGAGCAGAGGTGACTAACGCCACTTCGCGTTCTAACACTGTTTGTTGCGGGTGTTACGAGAAAACCACCCAGCTCCCGGCTCCACGTGAAGTGTTTCCAGGGCTGAGGGCTGTTTTTCCGGGCCAGGCAACCCGCCAGAGCCGGGCAGCACGAGCCCCTGGCACGGCTCGGTCCCCGGGACAGCACAGCTCTGACAGACACGGTGTGTCACAGACGGGTTGTGTTTGGGCGCGGATGTGCTGCTGCTTGTCCCGTCTCAGAGCTGAGCTGAGCGCACATCAGGGACCACCTGGGCCAGCAGAGTGCCGGGCTGCCAGTGACACGGGAAGATTTTGCTGCAATGTCTCTCCTGGAAGGATGGCAGGATCAGGAGGAACGATCCTGGGCAAGGAGTCTCCAGCAGCCTCTGCCACCAGCTGCCATTTCATTTAAATTTTCCCTGACGGGCTGCAGGATGCATCACGGGCATTACCCACCTCCAGTGTGTGAAGAGGGTCCTGACAGCCCTGCCAGATGTGGCTGAGGGTTGGGCAGAGCTCTTCTGCAGACCACCTGGGACTGCCCTCCCACCTCCACCATCAGGAAATGAGACTGTTCCAGGCAGTAGCCAGGGAGTGATTGACGGGCCAGGTCAGCCCCTGACCTGCCAAGACAGCTTTCCCAGGGCATAGGGCAATTCAAGAGGCAGGCTTTCCCCCTGGGATGTTTGCTCGGATCTTCCTCTCCTGCACAGACTTACCCGGGTTTAGACGGAGTCTTCCACAGAATACTAACAGGGGGCGGCAAGGGGCCGGCTGTTCCCTTTTCAGATGGATTTGCAGCCCGGCTGCCAGAGAGGCATTTTACAAAGGGACTTTTGGCTCGCCCCTGTGGATCCCTGGTTTTCAAGCCATGCAGGGGACAATGGTGCTGTTTATGCCCCAGGACCCATTTCCCAGCTCTGCCAGCCCTGGCCAAGCACCCCAGCAGCTCTGCATGAGCGCGGGTCCCGCTGCCCCTGCAGTCTGGGTCCTCTAGGAGCACACACGCCTTGCTTTGTGCCTCCCCTGCTCAGGGGGCGATGGCCGATGTCTGCTTCCTCTGCTCCTGCCTCATCTTCAGAGCCAGCATGGCCCGGCGGTACAAATCTGGGAATGAGGGGAGCAGTCAGGCACTGACCAGGGACCAGCTGCATGGTCCACCTGGCAACCTGTGCTGAGTGAGGGCTGCAGGGACACCGCAGGCTCCAGCACAATGCACTCATGTGGCCTCCCTGCATCCCACCTCACAGCAGAGGCAGCAGCATTTGCCTCCACAACAGCCCCCGCCTTGCCCTGCAGCCGCACTTGCCTGTGCCCATGTCCCCACACCAAGCACCCCATGGCCAAGTGTCCCTGCACAGCTCACGCCCTGCTGCCAGCAGGCCAGACCCCTGATGCTTTCAGCAAAATCTGTCCTGAGAAATACCAACCAAAGGTGCTTGAGACCTCCTCCCGCTGCTGCTCCAGAGAAGGTTCCTGTGACTTGATTTTATTCTTGATTTTCTTCTTTTTTTTCTTTTTCATGCCCTGTGCTGGATGGAGAAATAAAAAATTTCAGGCACCACACCTGAGCAAGGATGCCTTTGTCACCAAGCCAGCTGAGAGGACTGCTGGTGGCAGGTTTCCAGTCCTCCATCGCTTCCATACATCATCCCGTGTGGAGATGCTCAGATGTCTCTCCTCTTCCCCTTCGGACTCCTGTGACCTGGCTCTGCACTCAGCTGATCTGCAAGCAAAGCTGATGGAGGTGGCAGGGACCAGTGGTCCAGCATTTTGCCAAGTTGCCAGGCCTGGCAACCTCCCTGTAGGGAGGTCCTGACATGCTGGTGCCGGCAGAGCTGGCAGCCCCCCATAGTCCCCTCTCACCTGGGTGGGGGGTGGCCATCCCGGTGGGTACAGGCTCCTCCTGCCCGACCCTGTTGGGGAGCAGCAGCCCCCCGGCAGCCCCTGCACGGCTGTCACCCCCTACTCCCGGTCCCTCCAGCTCTTCGGCTGGGCTTGGCTGCCCCAAGCCCTTCTTCTTCACCTTCCTCTTCCTCCTCCTGGGGCCCTTAGTGCTTTCCTCCTGGGCGGGGAAAGGAGGATGAGGAGAGGGTGGCAGAGCCCCTCTTCCACCCCGTCCCATCCCGGGGGTGTCGCTCACTCACCAGGGGCAGGAGGCGGCAGACGGGGCGCACTGCCCGCTGCTCCCCGTTCTTCCCCGCGCCCTCTTCCCCGGGGGGCGGCCGGTCCCTGGGGGAGAGAGCCGAGCGGGGATGAGGACGAGCGCTGCGGGGGGAGGATGGGGACGGGGACACGCGCCCACGGAGCCCCGCACGCACCTGCGGGAGGGC
>VZTI01001025.1:858292-870546 GCA_013397865.1 Struthidea cinerea | reverse complement strand
GGGGGGCTGCGGGCCTGGGGGGGCTCGTGGGGGAGATGGAGGCTGACGGGCTGCCCTGCGCTGGGCTGTGGGGACAGACAAGCATCCCCTCTGCTCAGCCAACCCGCGTACCCCGGCAGCCAGGGGAGGGATGGGCTCTGGAAAACCGAAGTCTTAGGGAAAACACAGCTCACGGGAAAGGGGGTCCTGGAAAAGTTAAAAATGCTGCTGCTTTGCCCAGCCACTTTGGCGGGGAGCCTCCCACATGCTGCTTCTCCCCTTGTGAGAGGAGGAGGATCCTGTGAGAACTCGTGGCAGGCTGAGGAGCTGGCACCATAGGGACCATCTGCCAGTGCCGTGCTGCAGCATCTCTGGTGTAACAGAGCTTGCCTGGCCAGCACCCATCAGCTGCTCAGCACTGTGTGAGGAGCTGTGAATGCACGGGAATATGGGGGTTTACAGAGAGTTGGGCTATTTTAATTCTTGAAGTTACTTAAAAAAGAAAAAGAAAACAGCCAAAACCCAAATACATGGCAGGGTGGGTTTTTTTTGGACCTCTGCAAAAATTCAGTGGCTGTGAGAGGTGCCAGTGTGGGGTGTAGTGGGGTTAGGCAGGGGACAGCAGCACGGTGAGGCCAGGCGAGCCAGCTCCCTCTGAAACTTCCTTCTCCCAGAATCTTCCCCACACAGCCCTGACCACCCTCTGGATCTGCCCTCCCTCCCGTTACACGGGCGTTGTCTGCTCCTGCCCTTCCTCCTTCCTCATGCGCAGGTGATGCACAGGGCTGTGTGTGACAAGATAGCAATTTTGCAACGCTTCCACACCTCTCCCCACCTTTGGCCCCGTGTCCCAGCTCTGTGCGTGACAGGGCAGCTCGTTAGGAAACAGGAGGGGATGCACTGTCCTGACACCCTCTGGCTGCACCCGTCCCTGAGTGCTGCAGCATGAGAGGCTCCCGGGACAGCGTCCCTCATGAGGCTGTGACTTTCCCCCGCAGGCAGCCTGGCTGGGCATCAACATCTTCCTCTTCACCTACTACTTTCTGTTCTTTGACCGGGACGGGCGGTATTTCTACACCAGGGCCATCCTTGGGGTAAGGTGCTCCCCCACGGCACCCTGCCTGCCCAGGCACACGAGCCCCTCGGGGCCCTGCTGCAGTGGGGTGGGGGCTGCAACATCCCATGCCCCTTTCATGTTCCGTCCTCTTCCAGCCCACCATCATTCCATCCCACTCCCCAGCCTGGCATTGCTGACCATGCTGGTCCCTGTCTTGATCCCTGTCTGGTCCCAGCCCAACAGCATCCCAGCCCAGCCTAGCATCACCCCTCCCAGTCCCCGTGCCAGCCCAGCATCGCTGCATGCCAGTTCCCAGCCCAGCATCACTCAGTCCCAGCTCAGCATTGATTGCCCCACCCTGAGCCAGTCCTGGCACAGCAGGAAGGGATGGTGGTGCTCACCCCTCTCTTCTCCCCAGTCTGCCTTGGCGTGGGCTCGAGCATCAGCCAAGTGCCTCAACTTCAACAGCATGCTGATCCTGCTGCCCGTCTGCCGCAACCTGCTCTCCTTCCTCCGTGGGACCTGCGCGGTGAGTGTCCCGCAGCGGCACAGCCAGAGTGGCCATCCCTGTCCCTGTCCCCGTCCTGACACCGCTGCCTCTCCCTGCAGTGCTGCAGGCGGACGCTGCGGAAGCAGCTGGACCACAACCTGACCTTCCACAAGCTGGTGGCCTATGCACTGGCCCTGCTCACAGGTACCCCCTGCACTGGGATGGGGCAACAGTGGGGACTGGAGCTGCCCGGTGGGTGACTGCCTGTCCCCTGTCCAGCTGTGCACACCATCGCCCACCTCTTCAATCTGGAGCGCTACAACCAGAGCCAACAAGCCACCGACGGCAGCCTCCCTGCTGTCCTCTCCAAGATGCACCTGCAGGGCAGCAACAAGTGGCTGAACCCCATCCACTCCAACCAGACGGTGAGCGCGGCCTCGGCATCCAGCAACCCACCACCACCTGTCCCCTGCCCCCCTAACCCCCCCTGCTGCCCCTGCAGACCGTCGAGTACGTGGCTTTCACGACCATCCCGGGGCTGACAGGGGTGATCATCACGCTGGCACTCATCCTCATGGTCACATCCTCCACCGAGTTCATCCGCAGGAACTACTTTGAGCTCTTCTGGTACACACACCACCTCTTCCTCGTCTACTTCGCTGGCCTTGTCATCCACGGCATCGCGTAAGGCTCCTCACCACTCCCCAGGGCAGGACAGTGAGGGGCAGTGGACACACACCTCTGGTGGGGCAGCTGCGGGGAGAGTCCAGCGGGGCTGTGGACTGCCATTCCCAGGGAGGGCTAGTCCTGCTGGCCTCACGCAGTGTGGCTCAGCCCTGGCTGGGAGCAGATGCTGGCCCCTGGGTTCATCCCTCGCCTCCCTGCAGTGGGCTGGTGCGTGGGCAGACGGAGCAGAGCATGGCAGAGGTGCCCCCCCACCACTGCGCCGAGTACCTCCCACAGCGGGACCAGAACTGCACCCACGACTGCTGCAAAGACCCTGAGTTCGGGAGCATCCCTGCCGAGGTAGGGCAGTGGTGGGATGGCTGTGGGGAGAAGCTCTTCCCTTGCCCTTGGGATGCTCCGGCCTTTCCCAATCCTTTGCTCTCCTCCATCTTCACAGTCCTGGAAGTGGGTTCTCGCCCCCATCATCCTCTACGTCTTTGAGCGGATCCTGCGGGTCTGGCGTGCGCAGCAGAAGGTGGTTGTCACCAAGGTGGGTGGTGCAGGAGCCCGTTCCTATCCCAGCTCCTACCCTTGGAGTCACCGATGCCACAGCTCCTTGCTGTGGTGGCCATGGGGAGGTGGGCAGGGGCCATGGCCATCGCCCCTTCCTAGGGACAGGAGCCAGGCTGGGTGCTGAGCCCTGCCCGTGCCCCCAGGTGGTCATGCACCCTGCCCGCGTGCTGGAGCTGCAGATGCAGAAGAAGGGCTTCTGCATGGAGGTGGGGCAGTACATCTTCGTCAACTGCCCCGCCATCTCCCCACTGGAGTGGCACCCCTTCACCCTCACCTCTGCGCCCGAGGAGGACTTCTTCTCCATCCACATCCGGGCAGCTGGCGACTGGACAGAGCGTCTCATTGACACCTTCCAGCTGGAAATACCCAGGTAGGCTGGGGAGCGCCCAACAGGTCATTCCAGGGATTTGGGGAGGCCGTACATCTCACCCAGGCCCTGCTTTGGCCAGGATCGAGGTGGATGGTCCCTTCGGCACGGCCAGCGAAGACGTGTTCCAGTACGAGGTGGCCATGCTGGTGGGAGCGGGCATCGGCGTCACCCCCTTCGCCTCCATCCTCAAGTCCATCTGGTACAAGTTCCAGCAGGCTGACCAGACCCTCAAAACCAAGAAGGTATGGAGTGTCACATGGGACCAGCTGTGGGTTTCTCCCTCCAGCTCTGCTCCACCTTGAGCAATCCCTCTCCCCCTGCATCCCAGATCTACTTCTACTGGCTCTGCCGGGACACAGGAGCCTTCGCCTGGTTCAACGACCTGCTTGCCTCCCTGGAGCAGAAGATGGCTGAGTCGGGCAAGGCAGACTTTCTCACCTACCGCCTCTTCCTCACTGGCTGGAACACTAGCATTGTGAGTTGACCACAGGCTGGCATGGCTGCAAGAGGGGACACAGGGTGGCCAAGCTGGGCAGGAAGGGCAGGGCAAGCATGACAATGGCTTTCAGGCACGAAGTCCAGGCACGGTGTTTGGTGGGATCAACAATGGATGTGGGACTGGTGAGGGGCTCATAGTGAGGGACCGGAGGGGGGCTCATGGGTGGTGCCTGGGGTTCTCACCATCCCTGCCTGCCCAGGCCAACAACGTGGCGCTCCACTTCGACACTGCCACGGACACGGTGACGGGCCTCAGGCACAAAACCATCTTCGGGCGGCCCATGTGGAACATGGAGTTTGCAGCAGTGGCTGCAGCCCACCCCAGGTGAGAGCTGAGCAGGGAACTTGGGATGTTGGAGCTGGAGGGACCCCCTCCACCCTGGCACTCAGCACTGGGCTGGCTTTGGGAGAGGTGTGCTCTCCCCTGCAGGGAGCCCAAAGAGCTTTTAAATCACTTTTCCCTGAGTTGCCCGCCTGGCACTGACAGCCCCGTGCTGTTTGCAGGTCAGTGGTCGGTGTGTTCCTGTGTGGGCCAGAGGCCCTGGCAAAGAGCCTGCGGAAGTCTTGCCACCAGCACTCCAGCCTGGACCCCAGGAAGGTCAAATTCTACTTCAACAAGGAAAACTTTTAAGTGGCAGCGAGGCTGGTGCCCCAGCGGGCAGGGACCCTGACTGTATTGCCTCAGCCCCTTTCCAAAGCAAGGCCAGGGATAAGCGTCTGAAGCCAGGCAAGACACAGCAAGGTACTCCTTCTCCATGAGAAATTCCAGGTTCAAAGACTGCTGCCTGCCTGTCCTGGTGTACAAGGGGTCCTCACGGAGCAAGTGGGCCTGTAGCTCCACACAGCCCCCTCACTGAGAAACCGGAGACACGTGCTGCGATGCTGCTGCCGGAGCAGCAGGAAGCAGTGAGAGCCCAGCGGGTTGGGCAGAACCAGGGGATGGGGATGGGACATGGGCATCCACACAGGTGTCCGGGGCCAAACGTGCCCCTCGGGGTTTGAACAGTGCTTTGTGTAAGAGTAAATTAAACTTTTTTTTCTTTGTAATGAAAGCCTCTGCAGTGACTCAGCTGTGCAGGCAGGAGGGAGCCCATGCTCTGCCCCCTTGTAGGGCTGCAATACAAGAGCTGGTCGATAGCAAACCCTCTGGGGTGCAGGGTCAGACACCATGGCACCCCCAGAGCCAGCCTGCACCCAGCACACAGCTCAGCTCCCGCTGCAGCTCCCACCAGGTTCTGCTCCAGCGTATGCAGAGAGGGAAACCCCGCTCCCCGAGCAGGCTGGTGTGGTAAGTGATCCTGCAATCGGATACGCAGCCGGCAGGGACAGAAAGCCAAGCTCTCTGTCCTGCCCTTCCCCTACACCCCTGTAAACAGCACGGCACAAGAAAGTTCATGACTAGTTCTTGCCCTGGTGTGGGAAGGAGGGAGGATGGCAAGTGGTTTGGATAAGAGTGGAGCCAGGCCACACTGCTCCCAGAAGCCAACAGTCCCACTGGCCTTTGTGAGAGACCAAACAAGGCAGCCAGGGACATGGATCTACTCAAACCCTCCTCCCACTTTATTTCAAACATCATAAAATATACACAGAAAAAAAAAAAAAAAAGATGAACTGGAGGGAAAAACCTCTTGAGGGTGACACAACCTCTCCCAAAAGGCAGCATCAGCTCAAGTAGCAATGGGAAGCAGCTGCCATGGAGCATCACCTCTATCCAGACACTTGGCATCTCCCATCATGTGCCTGACAGAAAAAAGGGGAGGAGGGTGAGCCTGGCACAGAGGGAAGCAGGGCAGAGTCCCATCCTGGGCAGCTCTGATTTACTGCAGGGGAACAGGCACAGGGTGAGACCGGGTTAAGGACGTCACCTGTCAGGGTGCCCCCGTGGATTTCTGGATTTGCTCCTTCAGAATGAGGATGCTCTGCCGCTGTTCTGGGGGCAGCATGGCAATCTGGTCCGCTGTCAGCTGCAGGACCTGCATGATCAGTGCTGCCTGTGGGGAAAGAGGGGTCAGAGACATGCCCTGCCAGAGCAGCCACAGCATACCAGAACCAGGGAGGGGCTGACCTCGCCACAGAAAGGCACACAGGAAGTGCTGCTCCTGCTGCCTCGCCCTTTCCCTGTTGTTCTCTCACCTTCTCGTGATCCTGTGGGGTGACCTGGCTCTGTCCAGGACTAAAGCCTCCAGGCTGACCAGCTCCTTGGACTCCTGCCCCAGGAATGCCTCCTCCCTGCATGCCTGCCCCAGCCATGTTAGGAACCTGTGGGAGTAAAAGAGGGGTTAAGGACTGAGGGATCTCTGGACTCAGCCATACAAATCCAGGAAGGTAAAGCAGATGATCAGACGGATGCCCTCACGGACAGCTTGAAGATGCCTGAGAACAAAGAGAGAGTGCATTTTACGTGTTCTCCTCTCCCTCCAGCTCCTGTGCTCCTTCCTGCGCCTCAAGAAGAGGTGGAGAGAGGCCTGAGCCTTGTCCTGTCCCCAGCTGATGGGCAGTGCCTGGGGAAACGGGACAGATGCCCTGACCCCTCAGAGCCAGTGACCAAAGCCTGGTGCTTCCCAGAGCTGCTGCTCTGTGGGACACCCCCCACCCAGCCCCAGCCTACAGGATGCCGTCGGTGCCCGACCGGCTGAGCAGAGACGTGTGTACCTGGCGGGGCCCCTGCGGGCCACTGGCTCCCATGTTAAGTGGCCCAGGACCCTGTATCCCACCCGGCATCGGGCCGCGCGGGTTGGGACCAGGCCCGCGAGGCTCCAGGCCCCGGGGCTCCAGGACCCTGGCCTCCATGGCCCTGGCCTCCAGCACTCGCGGCTCCAGGACCCGCGGCTCCAGGCCTCGCGCCTCCAGCGCTCGCGCCTCCATCACCCGGGGCTCCAGCCCGCGCGGCTCCAGTCCTCGTGGCTCCAGCCCGCGGGGATCTCTTCCGACTGTGGAGGAAAGACAAGGTAAGCTCCTGAAGGAAGCAGTGCTGCAGGGAGTGTGGGAGTGAGCCCGCTGCCCCTTTCGTCTGGAGGCTAGCAAGCACCCAAAAGGTGCAGGGCTGGGGGCAGAGGGGACATGCCTGGAGAAAGTCCCTTGCACCCTGGGACTGTCCCTCCTCGCCTGGAGTCAGTCATTTCACTGCCCAAACCCCCTTCCTATGCCTTGGGTCGGGGCAGGTGGCTCCACTCTGACTTCTTGCCTGCACAATCCAAGCCACCCAGTATTTCATGCCCCCTCTCTCACCTCGAGCATCCATCAAGGGCCCCCGCGGCTCTCCCATCAGTGGTCGGGGTTCTCCCATGGGTCCCCCCCTCATCTCATGGTGGGGGCCACGGCTGTCATGACCAGGCATATGGTGCATAGGGGCTCCCTGGTGGGGCGGCCCAAGGTAACCTCTGACGCAGAGAGACGAGGAGAGCAAAGCAGGAGGAGGAGAAAAAGCGAGAGAGTGTGAATCAGACACTGGCTTGGCACGGTCTGGGCAGAGCGCTGGGATTGCCCCCGAAGCCGGCCGCAGGGGAGGAGGGTGAGGCTGGCACAGGGATGGGTGCTGGTGGCCCCATGCCGCAGGGCAGCTGCCATCACCCCGGGGATATCCCTTCCCCGGGGAAACGGGCCGGCCCCCACGGTTGGCAGCACACAGGCCTCCGACCAGGCAGCAGTGACTCCCGGAAGGCTGGTGCCATCCCTGTCCTCAGCGAGAGGCTACCCTTGGGCAGGGGACAGTGCCAAGGGCTCCTCTCCTTCCCTCTCCCCTCACCTGGGCTCCACTTCTCCAGTGACTGAGAGCAGGGTCCCTCCGCGAGGGTCATTCGGGGCATCTCCCAAAAGGCCTCGGGGCGGCGGGCCACTAGCAGGTAGAGGTCCACGCTGCATAGGGGCCCTCGGGTCTGGCATGGGCACTGCCAGGGAGACACACAAGAACTCGTGAGGATCTGCATGACCAGTGCCGTGCCAAGACTGTCCCCGGCGCTGTCGGGCCGGGTGCGGGGCAGCCACGCTGCTCCCCTGAGCTGTGCTGTCTGCCGGGGATGCAGCCCTGCACCCGAGGCTGGAGCACACCAAAGCCCCTTCCCTGGCTGCCAATTTTATTCCTCTCTTTTTCCTCCCTGGTTTTACCTCATGTTCCTTATGACACCAGGGGCCAAACCAAGCATGGGTGCCCCCATGGCAATCCCTACAAGCACGGGCATCAACACCCTGCTGACGTGGGGCCAGAAGCAAAGCAAGACCTGGAAGGCTCCTGGAAGCGCAGTGTCAAAGAGAGCTGGATCTTAGGCAAAAGCCCTTTCCAAACAGGCTCTCCTTTTCCACTGGAGGCTCTGTGCATGGTCCTAGCCTGTTCTCTCCTGTAGCCCTAGAGGAAATCCTGCCTCCTCCACCTCCTCCTACTGCCATCAGGCTACAAGGATGACATGCCAGTCCCTGGCCCTGAGAACAGCGGGGTGAAAGCTGCTCTCTGCACACTGCACAACGAGCTCCACGGGAGGAGGGAGCTGGCGGGTGCCGGGGTACCTTGAACGCGTTCGATAGACGCAGGCCTGGCAGGTCCCACGGGCGAGAGCTGCAGGTTCCCTGGGCAAGCAGCAGGAAAAGAGGGAAAGAGCAGACACGTGAATAGTGTATGCACGCATGCACCGGCTTTGGGGACAGTGCTGCCTGCAGGATCAGCTCCCTGAAGTCCCCAGGAAAACCGACAGAGAAGATGTTGCAAGTCTGGCTTGATCAACCTCTTCCATTAACACCACCTTTGTCACCACAGGCAGGACAGCCAGCGTGGCACAGTCCTTCCCTCACTCAGGGAGAGAGGCAAGGAGAGAAGACATCCTGCCAAGACGCGGCATTCTGTGGGGCCACGCTGGCCCCATAACGCACACCCAGCTTCTGCTCTCCAAAACCTTTTGGCTGCCAAGAACTATCAGGTTGCTTTCAGGAAGACAGTGCCCACCCCAAAGAAAATGAGAGTCAGCTGCCCCTAACGCCAAAGGATCTCAGACTAGGTTTGCCGTGTTGCTGAAACAAGGCCTAGGATACAAGTCAAGGCAACAGAGGTGACAGGTGTCTGCACGTGTTGCTCCTGGGAGAAGAGGAACACCCGGGTCGTGCTAACCTACGAATGGCACCATGTGAACCGTAAGGAATCGGGCCCCAGGGCCGGGCCGCACAGACCGTGCCTGCGGAGGGAAAGCCGAGCCGTCACTCCCCGGGAAAGTCCCCGCCAAGCCTGGAGCCGAAACGGAGAGCCGGCTCCCTCTGCTGGGCACGGCGCGGGAGGCCGCACCAGCTGCTTCCCAGCCCCCAGGCAGCAAAGGAGCAGGACAAGGACCAGAGAAGAGCAAGCTCTGCCCGCCCGCACAAGCACAGGGACAGACACGGGCTCGCAGAGGTGGAAAACACAGGCAAATCGCGCTCGGTGGGGACAGGCAGCTCTCCCGGCTTCCAGGGCTCGACTGCTCAACACGGCGCAGAACAAGCTGGGAGCCAATAGGGGCATGGGCTGAGTCCTGGGAGCCGGGGAGCTGCTACCACAGCCTTGTGCCTCAGTGAACACACCCGGACACTGCCCTGGGGCCAGGCACAGCCAGGCTGCAGATAGCTGGGGCACAGCACTGCTCACTGGAGCGAGGCTCACACCACACACAGCACTACACGCGTCTGTTTTACCTTGTCCGCGCTCCAAGGGGACAGGCCCTGCACCCGGCATCCCAACCTGTGGCTGCATCCCACCTGAGAGGGGACAGGCACAGATCAGACCCTTCGTCAGCTGTCCCTGACGACTAACCCATTCCTTTGGCCCTAAATACCTTCTCGCTCCCAGCTCCTGGGGGAGCATCTGGAGGTTTATTCCCTCGGTGTTGGTTCCCCCCAGGGATAACCCAACTTTGCAGCCCACTCTGGCAGCAGCACAAGCACAATGTATAGTACAGGATTACATGTGCTCTCACAGGGCCGAGCCCTCTGGTTAGGGGGAAGGCAGAAGGGGGTGTCTGCAGGACCTGTGTGCTCACGGGTGGGGCAGCTCGGCCCAAACTCACCTCCTGGAGCCATGGGGCCAGGGCCTGGGCCCTGCACAGGGGCTGCCATCTGTCCTGGGGCTGGCACTCCCCCCTGCATGGGGGGCTGCATCAGAGGAGGAGCGCCGTTGACGTGCATCCCGCCCTGCCCGGGAGAGACACTGGATCTCAGGGACACCCCAAAACCCGGGCACGTCCCCAGCTGGGAGAGCTGGGCTGGCACTGCCCATCTCTCCTGCACAGCTCGTGTGTCGTGCAGGCTCTTACTATGGGCTGTGGCTGGGATGAGGGGGTGTTCTGGGGGTTCAGCTGCGCGTTGGGCCCTGGCCCAGGCCCCGGTCCCGGCCCAGGCCCCGGCCCTGGCACTGGCTGCTGGTTGCCTGGGATCAGAGGAGGAACGCTGGTCTGGCGATGCAGGATTTTCTAGGGGAGGAAGAAGGAGAAAGGAGTTCTCTTCCACTCCCACTCCACAAAGGCTACCACCAATATCCTCCCAAGCCCGGCTGAGCAGCAAGGGACAAACCAGCGCGATCTCCGGGTCGACGATCCTCATGACCACCTGGGCTTGCAGCAGCGCGTAAGCCAGCTGGGGGTTCTGAAGCAGCATGTTCCTGGCTTCCTGGGGGCTGTTCTGGACACACAGCTGAGAGGACAGGCAGCGATCAGAGCTCTGACAAGGTGTGACAGGGGCTGGGAGGGGGCAGGCAGTGGCAGTAGGAGCTGTGCTCACACAGGGAGCGCGGCCCTCCTGCACTCACCTTCATCTGCTTCATCAGCTCAAACATCTGCTCGGGTGGCAGGCTGGCCACTGCCCGGCTGATGGACTCGGGGGCATCCTCCGGGTTGACAGGGTCCCCATAGGGTGACTCTATGATGGGTGCACCTGTGCCCAAGCCTGCAAGAGAGTTGGTGACTTCGTACTGCAACACAAACAGCGCAGGCAACGGGCTCACTGGGAGGGGAGCACCAGCCCATCGGGGGAAAAGGAGGCAGTGAACTCAGGGAGACGTTCGGAGGAATTTCTTCACAGAAGGGGTGGTTAGACATTGGAACAGACTGCCCAGGGAGGTTGTGGAGTCACTGTCCCTGGAGGTGTTTAAGTAAAGACTGGACATGGCATTTAGTGCTCCAGCCTAGTTGACGCAGTGGTGTTTGGTCAAAGGTTGGACCATGATATTTAGAAAGCTTTGTAACCTAATATAATAGGTTATAATATTATAATATTATAATTCTGTGATTCTGTGATCATCTGGGAGCAAAAACACAGAGCTAAGCCCATGCATGCCTCTGGGGAACTACTCGCAACACCTCTTAGAGCAGGTCAGCTGTGCCAGCCTGGCAGAAGGGACATGCCCTGCAGCACCGCCAAGGCCAGGCCCAGCATGACACCCCAAAATCCCGACTCACTCTTGAGCTCCTCCTTGTTCTTCTCGCTGGCGGCGTTGTCGACGCGCAGGGCCCTCCCGCTGAACTCGCGCCCGTTGAGGTTCCGCATGGCGCTGAGCGCCGTCTCCTGGTCCTGGTACTCGCAGAAGCCATAGCCCTTGGGCTTGCCCGTCTCCCTGTCGTACACCAGCCTGCGCGGCGAGGAGAGCAACGGCGCTGCTGAGGGCAGCGTGGGCGTCCGGCGGTGCCCGCGGCTCCCGCGCCTCCGGAGCGGACATTGGGATACAGCCCGTGGGAGCGCTGGGAGCAGAGTGAAGGCTCCGGAGCCAGGCCAAGGCACACAGCAGTCGGGCCTAAGCCAGAGCCAAAGGGCCTCCGGGCTCCTGGCACAGAGCACAAAGCTGTGGTGTGCAGGAAGCCCACCAGTGCCAGCGCTGTGCCTCCCCTGACCGCACCAGGCAGCTCCCGGAACTCCCGAACCCTTAACTGAGAGCTCTGCAGGGCCTGGAGCCGAGCCTGGAAAACACCTCTGAGAGGCACTGGGATGGGAGTGAGGAGCACAGAGCCTGACTAGGACCTGAGCACTTATCAGCCACAGCAGGGCAGCTCCTCCAGCCCAGGACTGTGTGCCCACGTCCATCTGCTGGGCACAGGGCATTGGGCTCCATCTCCAGGTGACCCTGGCACAGCCACTCGGTCCTCGGCCCTGAGCACAGCCGCCACAGCCTCACAACCCCTGCAGATGCTGCGCTGCTCTGTGTGAGGAAACAGCCTCGAGGGGGGCCCGGGGAGGTTTAGATGGGATATCAGGCAAAATTCCTTCGCCAGAGCGGTTGTCAAGCATTACAACAGGCAGCCCAAGGCAGCGGTGGAGTCACCATCCCTGGAAGTGTTCAAAAGGTGTGTGCATGTGGCACTTGGAGACACGGTGGGCTTGGCAGTGCTGAGGGAACGCTTGGGCTGAATGGTTTTAGAGCTCTTTTCCAACGTTAAGGATTTACGGTTCCACGGCTCCAAGGCCGGCTCCGCAGAGCCCGCGGGGCTCAGTCTGGGCCGAGCAGGGGGACCCGGGGGAGGCCAGCGGCCGCTCTCACCTAAAGCTGACCACGGGCCCAACCTCCGAGAAAATGTCCTTCAGCTGTTCCTCCGTGGCCTCATACGGGATGTTCCCCACTGCGGAGACAGACGGTGCCGCCGGTCAGCGCGGCGGGTACCGGCCCCGACGGCGAGGGGGGG
>VZTI01001025.1:840101-853848 GCA_013397865.1 Struthidea cinerea | reverse complement strand
GGGGGCGGGGCGGGGGGGAGGGGAGGCCCCCCCCCGCCGGTGCCGCGGCCCCGGGCGGGGAGCGGGGAGCGGCTGCAGCCCCTGAGCAGGCGCTCCGGCTCCGTCGAGGCTGGAGCGGCCGCGGCCGCCCGGGTGCCGGTGCCGCCGCCTCCGAGCCGGATCCTGTCCCTGCCGCGGGTCCTGGTGCGTGTCCGCTCCCGGCGGCGCCTCGGGGTCGGGCAGCTCCGAGCCCCGGTGCGTTCGTGGGAGGGGCAGCCCGGGGCGGCTCCTTCCTGCCGGGGCTGCCCGCGGGTGCTGGGCGTCAGCCCGGTCCCACGGAGCCGGCTGAGGTCACCGGGACGGCGGGGCTGGCAGGCGGCCCGAGCCCAGCCCGGGGCAGGGCGGTGGAGACGGTGGGCGGGCCGGTGTCCTGGGTACCGCGATCCGGTCCAGCCCCGGGAACGGGCACGGGGCATCTCACGGGCTCAGCAGCTCGCACGTCCCTAGCTGGCAGCCGGTGAGGGCCAGCCATCCCGGGTGGAGCGATGTCGGAGGCTGTGGATCTGTCCTTCCTGTCGGACGTGGAGAGAGATCTGATCCTGCAGGTCCTGCAGCGCGACGAGGAGCTCCGCAAAGCAGAGGAGAGGAGGATCAGGTGCGAACGCGGCTGGGGCTGGGCAGGAGCTTGTTCCCCGCTCCGCTCTGGAAGCGGGTGGACGAGTGAGAGTGGGGGTGACGGGGGTTCCCCGGAGTCCCGGGGCGGCTCTGACAGCTCCTGGTGTCGCGTCTGAGCAGGCGCCTGAAGAATGAGCTGCTGGAGATCCGGCGCAAGGGAGCCAAGCGGGGCAGCCAGCGCTACAGCGAGAGGACGTGCGCCCGCTGCCAGCAGAGCCTGGGCCGCGTCAGTCCCAAGGCCAACACTTGCCGGGGCTGCAACCACTTGGTGTGTCGGGACTGCCGTTCCTACAGCCCCAACGGCTCCTGGCGCTGCAAAGTCTGCACCAAGGAGGCGTGAGTAGCTGGGGACAAGTGGCAGGCACCTTCTGTGCGTGCCTCCTGTCCCCTTCCTCTTCTCAGTTGCCTCAGCTGGATGCCCCGTGGCCAGCCTGTCTTAGCCTGGCTAGTCCTCTTCAGTACAGGGCAGCTCACTCTGCCGTCACTCCTGGAGAGGGTTCCCATGTTTGGGTGATGGACAAATGGGTCATTCCCCACTCTTGTGTCTACCTCATGTCCACCCTGCTCCTTCACCCCCCTGATCTGACTGCAGCATCCCCCTGTGCCCCTTGCACAGCCTGTGTTTCAAACATCCCAGGTTTCCTCCCTTTCGGCCTCCCCTGCCCTACAAAACTTGTCTTGCTCCTGTGTTTGCTGAGGATGTAGCTGAGCCTGTCCACTGCCCAGTGAATTGTCTCTGCCCAGTCACCTGCTGATTTTGCCCACTGTGCCTGTGTTCTCCTTGGGTTGTGGCAGCACCGAGGGTGGGTTGGGGCAGGGGACAGCCCCCACTGCCCCTGACTGCCCCCACCACCCCCTGCCCTGCAGTGAGCTGAAGAAGACAACGGGCGACTGGTTCTATGACCAGAGGGTGAACCGCTTCGCCAACCACTTGGGCAGCGACATGGTGCGGCTGTCCCTGCGGCACAGGCCGACAGGTAGGGGTGCCACAGCGGTGCCTTCTCCCACAGCCCAGCCATTTGGGATGCTCCAGCTTTCCCCAGTGCACCTCTGCCCAGTGTGGAGCTGGATGGGAGCAACTCCTGCCCCAGGCAGTGAGCTTGGAGCAGTGTTCCTCCTGATGCCTCTCTCCTTCCAGCCAACAAAAGAGAGACTGTGGGACAAACTCTCCTACAGAAAGCCCAGCTCAGCGAGCCTAAAAGCTCCTCTGCAGTTCGGCAGCCGAGCCCCCCTGCACCCCGGCAGGGGTCCAGGTAAGAATCCCTGGTGTCCCTCATGCTCCAGGCACCAGCTCTCATCTGCTGCTGGTTTGAGAGGAATCTGCTGCACCATGTGGATCATTGGTGGTGCAGGAGCTCTCTCAGACCGACCTCCTCGCCAAACAGGACATACCTGTGGTTTTGCTTGTCTGCAGTTTGTTCCCAGATGCCTCAGACCCTCGGGATGGCAAAAGCGACACAGAGTCCATGGAAAACGTGAGCCTGGATGGCTACAGACCTAGTCCTGCTGATGTGGGGGGCAGGTGAGAGGCTCCTGGGGTGGGTTGTCCTTGGCAAGACTGGCTGGCAAAGGATGAGGACCTTCATCTGAAGTGTGTTTTTCTCAGTCTAGTGAGGGGAAGCTGGCTCCTCTGGCTGGGCTGAAGCCTGTCCCTGGGCAGGCAGGTCCTCTGCTGCCCGGCTGCTGCAGGCGGCTCAAGTTGCACTTGCTGGCCAGCACTTGCTCTGCCAGCTGTGCTTGTGGCCTGGGACAGACCTTTGTGTTTCCGCCACAGGAGGAACTCCCTGGAGAGAGCCATCCCTGGAAAACAGGTTGCTGCGCCAGCAGGACCTGCTTCCTCCAGCCTGACCCTCCCTCTCCGCTCCAAAACCGCGTTCTCTGACGGACGGGTGTGTGACGCTGCTCCGGCAGGCTCAGCCCTGTCCTGAGGCGTGGGGCTGGGAGCCCTGCGGGGTGCCCAGCCCTGCCCTGCTCTGAAGGGACTCTTCCTCCCCAGGATGCCACCCTGGGGACCCGCAGCAGCACCTTGGTGGACGAGCACGAAACGATATTCAAGAAGAACCCCCGTCGGGTGGTGAGGCCCGCGGGTGAGAGTTGCGCGAGTGCCGTGGGTTTGGGTGCCGACACGGCCAGGGGTGGGCAGCCGCTCCTCCCTGGGCTGTGATGGGCTTTCAGTGCGGATGGGAGAGGCTGGGACAGCCCCTTGCCTGAGGGAGCAGCAGGGCTGTGCCAGTCCTGCTCTGTGCCGCTGCCTCCCGCTCACCACCTCTCGTGCAGACTACACCAAGTCGGTGATCGACCTGCGCCCCGAGGACCTTGTGGGGGAAGGTGGCTCTTTGGGGGACAGGAGCAAGTCAGTCCCTGGCCTCAACATGGAGCTGGTGAGACCCTCAGAGTGCCACGGAGATGGCTGCCAGCTGGAGGAGCCGGGTATCTGTCCGGCTGTGCCCGACTGCTCCCCACACAGGCAGCTTGTCTCTCTCCTTGCAGGAGGAGGAGGAGGAGGACATTGATAACCTGGTGGAGATCCACCGGCAGCGGGTGGCCCGGGGCAGCATGCGCAGCGGCACCTCCTCGGTGAGTTCCGTGGCGTGGCTGTGCTCTGCTCCACTGCAGGGAGAAGTGATGGAGAAAGGCAGAGCTGATGGGCTGGGTGGGAGGGAGGCAGGGCAGGCAGCTCCTGGAGGGAAGGGGTAAGAGTCTTGTGTGTGGGGGCTTCTTCCCCTTGAAGGGAATCAAAATGCAGAGACACAGCTCTGTTCCAGGGAGCCCGTGTGTGGGTGGGAGGCACTTGGTGGCCATCCCCAGCCACGGGGAGGTGAGGGAGGCTGTGCAGAAGAGGAGCGGGGAGTAGCCTTGCTGAGGATGAAGAGGGACTGTCAGGTGATCCTGTGCCAGCTCAGCCCTGCCGTGTCTTCCAGAGCACACTGGGGAGCATGGTCAGCATTTACAGTGAGGCCGGCGACTTTGGCAGCGTGGCTGTCACCGGGGGCATCTCCTTCTCCCTGAGCTACGAGCAGAAGACGCAGACCTTGTTCATTCACGTGAAGGAGTGTCGCCAGCTGGCCTATGGGGACGAGGGCAGGAAGCGCTCCAACCCGTGAGAGCCAGGGGGGCGATGGCTGCTGGCAGCACTGGTGCTGCCCAGCTGGGTTGTGGGGTGCTCACCAGAGATGGGAGTTGTAAGTGGGAGGGTCCTGGTGAGGCAGAAGGTCTGGGGTTGCCCTGGGGAGCTCGGGGGTCAGTTGTGGGGGGGACCTTGTTGAAGCGCTGCCTGTTCCTCCCTTCAGGTATGTGAAGACCTACCTCCTGCCTGACAAATCCCGGCAGGGGAAACGCAAGACGACCATCAAGCGCAACACCATCAACCCCCTGTACAACGAGCTGCTGAAGGTGGGTGGTGATGGGTTGGGGTGCAGGTACTCAGGGGATGCTGCTGGAACAAGCAAGGGGAGGGGTGATCTCCTAACCCTGCAGCAGGGTCTCTGCAGAGGACCCGTGTCCAGAGACTGCGCTCTGAAAGCTGCAAAAACCCACTCGCAGCTCTGCTCTGGCTGTGCTGCCAAGCCCCAGTGCCACAGAGGGGTGGAGGCAATGCTGCAGATGTGAACATGTCACGGGACACGTCCCTGGTTCCTGTGGCACTCCCCAGAGCAGAGGCATCCTGCTTACCCTGGATATTGCCTTCCATGGTGAAGGCTTCCAGGCTCCTGGAGGCAGGTTACAGTGGCAGGAGGCAGAGCAGCATGTCTGCAGGGGCAGGGATAAGACAGTGCTGGGCCCCAGGGCAGAAGAACTTGGCACTGCCCTTCACCATCCCTGCTGGCTGACTCTGTCCCTGCACCTGGCAGCGCACCTCTGAGGCCAGGCACTCTTGCACAGGAGGAAGTGAGAGCTGTGGTTTGGTTTTTAGGCTCCCACAGCCAGGTTTGCTGAGGTCTTGTGCTCTCACCACCTGAGGCTCCGTGGGCTGGCAGAGCTCAGTTTGTGGTGCGATGGCCAGATGCCATGGGTCCTGGCTCTGAGGACCATCTGCTGGGAGAGCACAGGCTCCTGCACCGCTGCCCTGGGACTCTGAGGTTTCAGCAGGCATGGAAAGAAAGAAGAACGGGCTCCTGTGTGCATCCATTGCTCCTCAAACCTGTTTTCTCTCATTCTCAAGAGCTGTAGCTGACGGTATATGCCAAGCTAATGGTATTGCCCGTGCCCTCTGCTGCCTGCTCACCAGGTTTTCCTCTCTCTCCCCAGTATGAGATTAACAAGTCCCTCCTGCTTGCGAGGACGCTGCAGTTCTCGGTGTGGCACCACGACCGCTTTGGCCGCAACACGTTCCTGGGGGAGGTGGAGGTGCCACTGGACGCCTGGAACTTCGAGAGCCACCTGGAGGAGTTCCTACCCCTGCATGGCAAGGTGTGCCTCTGCCACCCCAGCCCTGCTGCCCACAGCCTCCCTTGCCTGCTCCTGTTGGGGTATAGCCCTCAGTGGGCAGAGGGGTGTGGAGACCTCAGCTGAGCATTGCCAAAAGGCTTGTGCCAAATCAACTGTTTGGAGATATGAAAACCCCAGTGGAGTCAGCAGTGCTGCTGTAGTGAAAAAGGGCAGATCTTCTGCCGTGAGCCTGGCTTCCCTCCTCCGTGGCAGGTGATTGAGCCAAAATAAGATCCCAAAGGAGTTAGGCTACACTGGTCATGCTGGGGAGAGTTTGCAGGCACTTGTGCCAGCTCAGCCACACTGAGGAGAAGCCAAGTCCTTTGCCCTAGCCTGGGGAGGTGCTGCACACCAGGCTGTCACTGTGTGTGCCGTGGCCTCTCTGCAGTGGTTGGTAATTCTCACCTCTTTGCAGATTGGGGCAGATGCTGCTGGTCTCCTCCAGTACAAGGGGGAGCTGGTTGTCTCCATGAAGTACATCCCATCTGCCAAGCATCCTGGGGCTGGGAATGGCAGGAAGGGTAAGTGCTGAAGCTCCAGGATCAATGTGTAGCCTTGCAGGACCTGCTCACGGCCATGCAAGCTGGCTCTGGATGGGGTTCACTGCAGCCTTCTCTGCAATGCCTGCAGAGCTGCTCTGGGTCAGGGCAGACCTGGCTGTCCTCAGGCTGCCTGAACCATCCCAGTACTTCCCTGGGGCTGGACCAGGCTCGACCACTGGGCCTTGTATGAAGCAGTTTTGCCTGCCTTTGCCTCAGCAGGGAGGGCCAATACAGGAGAAGGCAAGAGGAAATGCCAGCCTGGGATCTGCACCTGCCTCTGGGATGAAGAGTGTTCAGCAGGAACTTTCCAGAAGTTTGCAGTGGTGGAAATTAAATTTGATCAATTTCTACTGTGTCGGGTTTTTCCTAGGTAAAACAGGGGAAGGCGGTGAGCTCCAGGTCTGGATCAAAGAAGCCAAGAACCTCACAGCTGCCAAGTCCGGGGGGACCTCAGACAGCTTTGTCAAGGGGTGAGTGAGGGTCCTGGGCGGGGGAGCGATGAGGGCACTGCCCTCCCTGGCTGTATTCCCAAAGCTGCTGGGGGGCCTGGAGGAGGGCTGGCCCCTTGTGGGGTGTCGTGGTCCTTGTTCCTGAGCCAGGACAGGCAGAAAGGGGGCTCCAGGCCGGGTCCTGCGGTGCTGAGGTGCCCCAGCCAACAGAGCAGGAGGCAGCTGCCCATGTGCTCACCCAAGGGGCTGCTTCCCCCAGCTACCTCCTGCCACACAAAAACAAGGCCTCCAAGAGGAAGACGCCTGTGGTGAAGAAGACCCTGAACCCTCATTACAACCACACCTTTGTCTACAATGGTATCAACCCCGAGGACCTGCACCACATCTGCCTGGAGCTGACGGTCTGGGACCGGGAGCCGCTGTCCAGCAACGACTTCCTCGGGGGTGTCCGTCTGGGGGTGGGCAACGGTGAGGAGCCTGGGGCCCATCAAACTCTGGGCAGCAGCAGCCTTGCTGGGGCTGCTGTGCTGTGGGCATGGGGCTGCTCTGGCAGGGACTTTTTCCATCCTTTTCCCAGGCATGAGCAACGGGCAGGCTGTGGACTGGATGGACTCCACGGGCGAGGAGCTGAACCTGTGGCAGAAGATGTGCCAGTATCCGGGCTCCTGGGCAGAGGGGACACTCCAGCTCCGCTCCACCATGGCCAAGCTGAGGCCGTAGGCTGTGGCACCAGGACTGGCACACTGTCAGGAGCCATGCTTGCTGCACAGCCCGGCAGGGCTGCCAAATGTGGGTTGGTTTTTTTTTCTTACACTTTAATAAACATGACCTTCTCTAAACAGGCGTGGGCAGAAAGTCTTCTTTTAAAGGGTTTTTCTTTCGTCATAAGCCTTGTACCAGATTTCAGGCTGAACTGGAGTCTTTGTGGGCCCTCCCTTCTTCTCCCCCGGGCAAAATGCTTTGAAATGTCATTGTGTTTTTATTTCTTCCCATTCTTTTTCCTACCACCCCATTCCACAGTCTGCTCTCTCCTTGTCCTCTCCACCCTCTTCCCCATACACAGCCCAGCCCCAGCTGCAGCACGGGATGGGTGGAACTGTGTGGGGTCAGCCTGGGGAGCTGGGGATTGTGCTCCCCAGGAAACATTTGTTTCCCAGGCCTCTCAGTGACATACGTGCCAGCACTGACTTTTTATACAAATTTATTTATTTCAAGTTAATATTCTACCGCCAAAGCAGTTCCCAAAAAGGGTTCCCCGTGGGTGGTGGGAGAGGGAGTGAGTGGCAGGGGAGATGGCAAACCCTTTGGGGTGGACTGCACGCTGGCTGGCTGCTGTGGGCTCTGCTGAGCACGGGGCCATTTGCTTTTAATAAGGGCTTTCGGAGTGGGAGGGGTCGGGTCCGGGTTGTGCACAGGGTGAGCCGTGGGGAGGCTGAAGCTGCTGTGTTAGAGGCTGTCACACTGCTGGCTGGCCTGCCCTCCCTGCCCTGCCCGCTCTCCTCTGGCTCCCTGTCTCTCCCCTGCCCTGGGATTCGAGCAGGGCACTCCAGCATCTCCTGCCATGGTCCCGGGTGGGCTGAACCAGCCCCCAGCTGGAGACAGCTCCGGGCTGCTGGGCAGTGGGACGCTGCTGGCACACAGTCCCTGCTCGCCTCTCTGTGCCACAACAGCCAGAGAGGGGCTCCCCTTCCCCGGGGTCCTTGGCACCCTGCTCCTCCTCTACAGTGGGCGACTAGAAAAGCAGAAAGGAAGGTGTCCATCCCCTGAGGGCAGTGGCGGGGGCTCTCCCCGGCGCTGGCTCACTCGCAGGGGTCCCCGCTCTGTGCCCGCCTGGCCGCCTCGCGCTCGCTCAGCAGGTACGTGTCGATGAACACGAAGAGCTCGTCAGGGCTCACCGGGGAGATGTAGCGCTCGCGGTCGGTGCCCGCCTTGTCCAGCAGCACCGCGTTGAAGTGGGAGCGCGTGAGGTGCAGGAAGCGCCTGCAGGTGCGAGGGGGGGTCGCTGCTCAGGGCTGGGAGCTTGCACTGAGGGCTGAGCCTGCCCACCTCTTGCAACCATGCTCAGGTACCCCTGGAGTGGGGGCTCCCGTCTCTTCCTCGGGGCTGCGAGCTCTGGGAAGCTCTGGTGATACTGCATTCAGACTTGCAGGGGGGTCCCCCCATTGCACGAGCCCCTCTGGTGCAGCAGAAAGGGGGGCTGTTCGTGAACCCAACTGCAACCTCATGCTTTGCCATTCCTAGAGGCATTCCCATTCCCTGTCCCCTCAAACAGGCACCTGGCTCTGCGGGACAGCCCCCTGTCTCCCTACCTGAGCTCCTCAATGATGCCAAGGGACAGGCGGTGCTCCTGGATGCGTCCCACCTCATGTGGGGGCTGCCCCACCAGCTCCACGGTGGTGACGTGGCGCAGGTCCAGCCCACAAGCAGCTTGCTGTGTGGGAGGAGGATAGTGAGGAGGTGCTGGATGTGGAGGTGGGGAGGGGGGCAGCAGGAAGGTCTCCTCACCTGCAGCATGGAGATCTGCATCTTGTAGTAGCGGTTCGAGGGGTCGGGGGCCGAGATGACAAAGAGACGACGTTTCTCATGGAACTGATCCAGCAGGCTGGCAGCCGAGTTCACATCCGTGTTGATCTGCATGGCTGCGGCAAGAGACAAGCGCGGGGGGAGCTGCCATCGTGGCCCCCATCATCCCTTCGACCCATCAGGCAGCATCCCCCGAAGCGCTGGGCATCGACATGGGCAGGTCCTGCCCTGCCCGCACCACTTACGTGCACAAAGGGGCTGGGAGCCCGTCCACTGCTGGGTGGACTGGCAGACCCGCAGGGAGGTGCCCTGGCGCTCGTAGCCCCCGTCGCACAGGTACTCGCAGGTGGCACCGTAGTTGTTGCCGTCGGAGGTGCAGGAGATGTACCCGTTCTGTGGAGGCTTCAGGACAGGGCAGCGCCTCACTGCACAGAGGGAAGCTGGCTGAGGCTGGGGGCGATGCAGCGCAGCCCCAGCAGTGGGTGTGGAGCCTGGAGCCGGGGGGAGCAGCAAGCGGCCCCGCGGGAGCCCTCTCACCTTGGACGCGGATGCTGAACTTGCAGCTGGCTCGGTTGTAAGCCTGGTCGTGGGCGGTGTAGCGGATCACATGCTCTCCTTCAGGGAATTCGGAGCCGGGCTCCGGGCCCCGCAGCATCACCCTGCACCCAACAGATGGGTTTCCCCATCAGCACCCCGGGCAGGGGCACCGGGCACGGCCTCCAGCCCTCGCTGGCAGGGCCCGCTGCACCTCTGCCCTCACCTCTTGATGACTCCGTCAGCAGAGTCCCTCACGCGGGGAGAGTCCCAGTAGACAGTGGCAGTCAGCTTGCCTGGCTCTGCGATGCGCTCCCGGGAGTCTGGACAGCGGATTTTGGGAGGTTCCATATCTGCCCAGAGGGAGGAGAGGGACTCATGGAACCTGTGGATATCTTGGCTGAGCTATAAGAATAAGGCACCAGCCCCGGTCTTGAACCACCCCAGGGACCTCAGAGCCATCTGGACCAGCTGTAAAGCCAGTGCTGAGTGCCCCAGCCCCGGGCTGGTGCCAGTGCTTCAGGGCTAATGGCACTGCGGGGAGCAGCTGAACAGGGGTCCCAAGGGAGGGAGGAAATGTCCGGGTTGGATGCGGGGTGACACCTGCAGACACCCCAGGAATGAGTGATCAGCCCCTGCGTGCCCCAGCAGCGTGGGGTGAGAATTTACCTACACAGATTGGCTCGCTCCCGCTCCAGTGCCCATCCTCCATGCAGATGCGACTCCGGTCACCCTCCAGCTGGTAGCCGGGCAGGCAGGTGTAGTCACAGCGGGAATCCATCTGCACGCCTGCTGAACACACGTAGGAGCCCCGCAGCACCGCTGGCAGCACGTGGCACCGGATTTCTGGGATGGAGAGAGCAAAGAGGGGAGGGAAGCGGCTGCCGGCCGTGCGAGCGGGCAGAGCACCCCGGACTGGCCGCTGTGGGTGCCTGTGGAGATGCTGGCAAGGCAAGGGCCGGGGACACTCACGTCGGCAGTACGCCATCCCGGACCAGCGGCGGTTGGGCAGGCACTGGACAGCACCGGGACCCACCAGCCGGTACCCGCGGGTGCAGCTCAGCTCGCAGCGTGTCCCCAGGCTGCTGCGGTAGGAGCTGCCCCGGGGCGAGTAGCAAGTGGCCTCTCCGCGGTGGATGTTGAGCGTGGCGCACCACTGGGGCACTGCGGGAGAGCAGGGAGGTGACGGAGGAACCTGCCGTGCCTCGGTTTCCCCATGAGGACCCAAAGGATGGGTCGGGTGCTGTTACCTCTACGGTAGTCCAGGGCAGGCTCAGGGGGGGTTTCTTCTGCGTACACCTCGTTGGTGTGACTCTCCAGGTAGTAGCCAGACCCTGGGGAGGAGGGAAGAGACGAGCAGGCTGCGGGGTAGCTCATGGCTGCAAAACGTCCCGCAACTCCCAACAGGCAACCCCAGCCCTGGGCAGACCCCGTCCTTGGGGCTGCTGTCAAGGGTTAAGCCGGGCAGACCGCGAGCCCAGTCCCCAGTGACATGGTGTGCGCTGGCACCAGCCGCAGACTAAACAGCGGCAGGAGCAGCCGTGGCTGTGGCAGGAAACGGGTGCTGGCGCGGAGTGGGCTGGCACCGACCCCCAGCTTCGTGCTGCCGGGAAGTCCTTCCACCCGCTCCCATGGCACCGGCACTGCCACGGGGCATCCCAAGAGAAGGAAGAAAGCCGCCCTTTCCTGCCCATCCCCTCACCAAGGCAAGGGATGGTGAGCACGCTGCCCGAGCAGGGCTGCTGGGGATGCAGCCCCTTGCCCGTGCTCCAGGGAAGGATGAAGCTGCTGAAGGCGCTTGGCCGGAGATGCTGGCCCCACGCCACCCGTGCTGCGCAGAGGGGCCCCACGGACGGGGTGAGGACAGCCCTATGCCATCCTTGCGGGCCGCTCTCTGGCCCGCACCGTGCCTTCACGGGCAAGGCACTCGCCGGCGGGGAGGGACCCGTGCAGGGGGAGAGGGCTGACGTCCTTCCCCGTGGCCCCTCGGCGCCTCGGCCGGCCGCGGCATTCCCCAGCACTGAGCTCACGTTTCCGCCGCGTTTCCGCTGGCCCCCGCCAGCGCTGCCCCCTCCTCGCCGCCAGCCCACCCCACCGCGCTCCCCTCCGCCATGGGGGGATGCTCGGCCCGGGAAGGAACCCCAGGCACAGCGGCAGCCCCGCCGTGGCTGCACCCAATCTCTCCTTGTCTCTGCTCTGGGTTTTGGGAAGGGGATATCCGCCAGGGCCAACCCGAGCAGAAGCCCCGCCGTCACGGGTAGGAAACTCCATTACGAATCTTTCCAACATGAACTGTACTATGGAGCAGCTCCCCACCGCTTCCCACAAGTTGCCCGCTCGTTTTCACAACGCGTTTGTCCTGCTGCCCTTTTCACGCTGCCGTGGATGCCTCGGGGAGCAGAGGAGCAGGGATGGTGCCCATGGGGGCGGCAGTGGGGACGCGTCCGTGACCTGGTGAACAAAGGTGTTTCCCGGGGGGGCTGTCAAGACTCCCGCCGGGGCCCTGGGGACAGAGTGCAATGTGTCCCCGCAGGCAGACGCGCCATTTAATGGTGATGTTTCCTTCTATTGCAAGCGCTGCCTTTTCCTTCTCACCTGGGGCCAGCTCAGCCCCGGCTGCACCGGGCAGGAGCATCCCCAGCCAGGCGTGCTGGCAGCATGACCAGGGGAGGGGATGGAAGCAGGGAAGGGGGAAACCACCTCAAACAAGGCCTGTGACCTGGTGGTCCAGCCGTGGCTGGGTTGGGACTGTGTGCTCCGTCCAGCAAACATCTGCCGGCCGATGGCCCCCGTGGGAGCAGGGAGTCAGCGGGAAACTGCGCTCCCGCAGGCGGGGGTGTGAGGAAGAGAGGTTGGTTTTCTGCTCCTCGCTGGATGCCTGCCAGCATCCCCTCCATTCCTCCCTGCACCCACAGCTCGCCCCCACAGCACCCCACGCCCGCCGGCACTGATGTTCTCCCGGCATCGCCGTACCCAGGCACTCTCCATCCCTTCCCACCACGAGCCCTCAGCAGGAGCAGAGCTGCGCAGGCTGCCACCCCCAGGAGCCCCGCTGTGCCCGCACACCCCGGCACTCACCTTCATGCCACGTGGATGACACCAGCCTGGCAAGGACAACCAGCAGGACGGGGGCTGCCTCCTGCGCCATCCTGGGGAGCCGGGGGGCCGGGGCGGGCAGCCCACCTGCAGTGCTGGGTCCGGGAGCAGCCGTGAGCCCTGGCGAGGACGGAGGGGAGCTGGAGGCAGGATGACGGCCCCCTCTGTCGCCTTGTCACTGCACAGATGTCCGTCCCTCCTGCCTGGCCGCTCTGCTTGTGCTGAGCAAACTTACTTTCCCCCTTGTCTGCCCATCCCAAACATTCAAAAGCCGTGAGTCAGGCCCAAAATGATGAGATTGTAAAAAATAATAAATCCCAGGATCGCCCGTTTTCCAACGCGCCTCCTGCTTCTCCGGGGCTTTAAAAGGTTGTAAGAGGTTTTCTTCTGCAAGCAGAAGAGCCAGGAGCCTGTTTAGACACAGGAGAGAGCCAAACCGAGCCTGTGCCAGCCCTGACGGGCTCCGGGAACGGGGGCCTGCAGGGACGAGCACAAAACCGCAGGAGCCAGGTCCCCTTTCCCACCTCTTGCCAGGAGGGAGGGAGAGACCCCGCTGCAGACGGGAAGGCTCCGAAACCGCTCCCGAGGCAAGCGCTTCCAGCTGGGGTCTGTTTCCCAGCTGAAGTTCAGCCCCCGCGAGGCAGAGGTACCGCAGTGCCTTTGTCAGGACCCGCTGCCCCGCAGCCCGCGGTGTTGGGGTCGGGCGGGAGGCAAGGCAGGAGCTGGAGCCACCCGGGATTTGGGCTCTGGGGCGCGGGACCGCATGGGCAAGGAAAAGCGGGGGATGAGCCTGGCACGGACAGGTAGGAGCGTTCGCGTGGGGTGTGCAGGGGAGGACGTGCTGCTGTCTCAATGGGCTAATTATGTGGCGGCCAGGCTGGTGAGCGTGCTAATTAATACACTGGGCAGGGCAGGGCAGCCGGGAGGCCCCGTGTGGGGCTGCTGCTGCCGATTGTGGGGAGCCCACAGCCCCCGCAGCCCGGGGACATCCCCGGGAGGGCTCACCCCGCGGAGGGCAGGAAGCCCGGCGCTGGTTAGCATGGTGGTAATGCCATGTGCTGGGGCGCGGGGTGGCTGTCCTGCTGGACACCTGGACAGGGGGTGGGCCACGCTAGGGCTGCATCAGCAGCTGCTGGAGCAGGAGAACAGGGACTGGGTGGCACCGGGCAGGAGGTGGCACAGGACAGGCAGGGGGTGGCACCGGGGAGGCAGGGAGCGATGGCACGGGTCGGGCAAGGGGTGGCACAGGGTAGCACGGGGCAGGCGAGAAGTGGCAGCGGGTGGCACCAAGCAGGTAGGAGGTGGCATGGGACAAGCAGGAGGTGGCACCGGCAGGCGGTGGCACAGGGGAGGCAGTGGGTGGCACTGAAGAGGGAGTGAGACGGGCTAGACAGGGAGTGGCACCGGACAGGGGGTAGTAGGGAAAGGCACGGGGTGGCACGGGCCAGGCAGCAGATGACACCGGACAGGAGGTGACACGGAACAAGGGGGTGTCACAGGACGGGGGGTGACACCGAACAA
>VZTI01001025.1:822595-839041 GCA_013397865.1 Struthidea cinerea | reverse complement strand
CCTGGCCGTCTACTTCTCCCTGTTGGACGAGAAAGCTACCAATGTCCCGTTCGTCCTGGTGGGCGCTGGCACCGTCGTTGTCCTCCTGGGCACCTTCGGCTGCTTCGCCACCTGCCGCGGCAGCACCTGGATGCTCAAGCTGGTGGGTGGCCTGGGACAGGGCGGGATGGAGCCCCATCCTCTCCTGATCCATCCCGACCCATCCGGATCCATCCCGAAACATCCCATCCTACTCCTGTCTGATCCCATCCCAACCCTACCCTGTCCCACCCTGTCCTACCCCATCCCATCCACCCCCTCCCATCCCACCCTTTCTGCCCGCAGTATGCCATGCTCCTGTCCCTCATCTTCCTCATCGTCCTGGTGGCCGCCATCGTGGGGTTCGTCTTCAGGCACGAGGTGAGTCTGGGTGGCCACTGCTGCCTCCCAGTGCTGCAGAGTGAGTTTGAGGCTGCTTTTAACCCAAGGGCAGTGGCAGATGTCACTGGAGGGACAGAGGTGCTGCTTGGGAGCGGTGCTTAGTTTAGCAAAAATGGGGTTAAACCAGCACAAGGAACAGCTTGGTCCCTGTAAGGACCCAGAAGGACGAGCCTGGGTGCAGGGTCAGCCCAGCCCAACACGTTGTCCCTCCATCAGAACAGGCAGAGTAGCCCTGGACTGTAATTTCTGGCTTTGGTCTATCTTCTGCAATATTTTCAGTAATTAAAGCTCCTCGGAGGGTTCCTGTGCTGCGGAGCAGCCTGCTTGGGAGGGAGCTGGCACGGCGCAGGTCCGTGTTATTACAGGCAGCATCCCTGCTGCCACAGTGCAGCCAGCCTGCCCTTTAATACAGCCTCTAATTGCCTGGTGGCTGGGAAGTGTCTGCTGGCCGTGGCCGGAGTCATTCCTGCCGTCACCGAGCGGTGACTAACGCGAGGACGCGGGTCCTGCGGGGCAGGAGGGGACGGCACCGCCGCTGAGACCTCTCTCTTACAGATAAAGACGAACTTTGAGAGTAACCTGAACCTGGCCTTGGAGGACTACAACGTGACCGCGGACCGGCACAGCGAGGCCGTCGACACCATCCAGAGAACGGTGAGAGCCCCAGGCTGGCGTCTGGCTGCCAGCAGGTGGGAATGCTCCCCTAGGCCCAGGGTGTCCCCTTGGACCTCTGTGGCATCGGCATCCCCGTCACAGGCTTTGGAATTTGGCGGATGCTGGGTGAGATGGGCAAGGGTAGGGGAGCCATGGCAGTGATGGTGGGACTAGGGGTCAGTTCTCTGGTGTGACCAGGCTCCCCAAATGTGCTTCCCACTCCAGCTGCACTGCTGCGGGGTGCAGAACTATTCTGACTGGGAGAGGACTGAATACTTCAGACAGAGGGGCATCCCCCAGAGCTGTTGCAAGAACCAGAACGACTGCTCGGAGGAAGATCTGAAAGACCCAAACAAGGCCAAACTGAAAGTGTTTGTGGATGTAAGTTAAGCTCAGAAAAATCCGCCTGCCAGTCCTGGAGATGGAGAGGGCAGGGACGGGTGTGTAGAGAAGGGCTAGTCTGTCCCTGGCAGGTTTGAAAGGAGAGCTGCCCTATCGATGCAGATGTTCAGTGGCCCCAGGACTCCCTGGAGTGGAGGTAGGGTAAGGGTATGGAGTCCTCCCTTCTATCTGAGGTTCCCCCACTCCTTCCTTCGAGATCAGGGACCAGCCAGACCCAAGCACTGGCCTTTGGGGATGGTGTTTTGAAGAACAGGTGAGTAAGGAAGTAGTTTCCCAGTGAAGTTTGTTTCAGCAGTGCTGACATCTCCCATCGGTGCAAAGTCCTGACCCGGTGGTGAGTGTGACCTCATCCACGGGGATGGCTGAGTGATGCAAGGAGTGTTCCTCTGATGAGTCACCTTGCTCAGGTTGGGAACAGCCCAAGGGCAGTGCTCCCCTTGATAAGGCATTGTGGGCTGGGAGACTGGCTGGGGCAGCCCTGATAGCGAAATGGCTTTGCTGAGGTCTGGTGGAAGGGGGGGCAGCCAGGACCCCCGGCTGCCTGCACAGGAGCATCTTCCCCTGGAGCTGCTGCTGCTTTGGGGAGGAGCTGGTTTGTACTCCTGGGGGTGGAAAACACCGGATCCAGGTGCTTCTTTGCCCCCTCTGCAGGGTTGTTTTTTCCTGGTAACGTCAGCAATGGAGTCCAAAATGAGCGTTGTGGCCGGAATCTCCTTTGGCATCGCGTGTTTCCAGGTAAATCTCCCTTGTCTGGCTCGGGAGGAGTGCAGAGGGACGCTAGCATGTCTCCAGAGGTATTTAATTCCAGTGCAAAGTCTGGTGTGCACAAAAGGCACGGTTGGTTTCAGCCAGGGAGGAGCAGCTCCTGTGTGGATTCCCCTTGCGTTTAATCTGACTGCTGTGCAGGCCCCAGTCTCTTACACCCAGGGCTGAAGCCCCAGCTCTATTTCCTTGAGCCCAGGTTTATTTGGGAAGAGCTCCTCTCTGAAACAACTGACCTCAAGAAAAAACAAACAGAGATGGACAAACTCTCCGCGCCTGCTGTCGGCAGGGATCAAATTTGCGCCCTTCCTTTTCCTGCCCACCCACCACTGTTATCAGGACGGCCTTTTGGCACCGCTTCTGTGTGGCGGGGTCCCTGTGAGTGCCCGTGGGGCACCACTTGTGCTGGGGGGTGACCGCCCCACGGGCCACCCTACCCTGCCCTTGCGTCCTCTCCCTCTGCTCCCCGGCGTCTCCTTCAGTTCGTCCTGCAGCAGCCGCAGCAGCAGCCGCAGCAGCAGCAGCAGCAGCAGCAGCGTGCTCGCCGGCCGCAGGCAGCCCCGGCAGGCCTTCTCCCGGCAGGAAACGGGAGGCCCCCGCCCCCAGCTCGGCCAGGCCGGGCGCTGACGCCGCGCTGGGGTTCCCCGCGGTGCCGAGGCCTTTCCGAGCGCTGCAGCGGGGCTGCGGGCTGTGCCGCCGGCCCTCCTGCAGCCCCGCTGGGCTCTCGGTGCTGAGCAGCCGGCCTCGGCTGTGGAGGGGCTCACGTTCTGCCTCCCCTCGGCCCGGCGCGCACAGGCCGTGGCGTGAGCGGGACCGCGGGCTGCCCGCGCCGGCGTGGGGAGCAGGAACCCCGCCGGGATGAGCTCGTCACCGTGTGCTTTCCCTAAGGGATGGACTGAACTGGGGGAGAGGTGGGAGCTGACAGCCCTTGGCTGCAGCTCAGGCTACCGAGTGCTTCGGGAGAGCCTGAGAGCCGGAGCCGCTCTGCTGTGCCCAGCTGCTTGCTCCACTCCTTTCCTCGGCTGGGCTGGCCTGGCTCTGGGCTCACTGAGATGTGGCCCATACGTGCATGGTGAACTGTACGCACACTCCCAGCTGCAACATTATCTCAGCTGATGGCAGGCTTGGGAATTGTAACCAGTTCCTAGCTTTTATTGCCTCTTTAGCAAGCTTGGCTGGGTCATGCATCTGACAGGGACGCGTTGTGCTGATGTGCCTCTAACTTTGCTTGTGGAGGTCAGTCAGGCAGGATCTGGCCCTGAAGTCTGCACAGGTGCTGGGAGGCTGTGTTGTGATAGCAGAGCATGTTGTGATAACAGTACCTTCCTGATGTGAGAACAGCAGCCTTGCTTCCCCACTGTCCTTGCAGCAGGGAGAGGTGCTGCCATTCTCCGGTGGCTGTGTAATTGGCTGTGACACTCTTGATATCTGTGTAATCTCTGCAATTACCATAAAACAGTAGATGCTTCATGAAGCAAAATGTAACAGGATGGGACCTGGAGCATCTCTTGTGAGGAGCTTGATTAGTTGGTGCCTAACAGGATCCCGTGCTTCAGCCGCTGTCGGTGATTCTGAAGCAGGGTGCAGCAGCCCTTGTTGTGGTCTGTAAACCCCACTGTCCATCCTTGGATTTCATAAAACCCTGGATCAATTTCTCAGGTTTTCTCCTGAAAACACCTCTCCCTGGTTTGGCTACCTCTGACATGTGGGGTTTGTTTTTTCTCTTTTTCAGTTGATTGGCATCATTCTCTCCTGCTGCCTGTCCCGCTACATCACGAACAATCAGTATGAGATGGTGTAGCTGGCCCTCAGCACTCTGTGCCGGTGGCTGGGTATGTCTGTAAGCTTGGTGGGTTGCCTCTGCCCCCCTGGCTGCTGCTGGTCTCCCCTGGGGTGGGGGTACCACGTGTGGGAGGCGTGGGATTGGAGGGCACCTGCAAGGCCGTGTCTGCTGTGTCATTTTACCCTGTGTATAAACCCATCCTGTCTGTTAACTCTGCTCTGTGCATTGCAGGAATGGCTGGGGAGGAGGCCTCCACCTCCAGTTTTCCTCCGGATGCCGCGTCGTGAAATCTTGCTTTGAACTGACTGATCTTCTTCTCAAATAGCTCATAGAAAGCAGTGCAGCAGCTGTCCTGGTGCACTCAGGGCCTCGTCCTGACACTACTCTGCTGTGCCACTGCCTGGGATAATTGGTGTAGCTGTGGTGGCTGCAGCCAGGGCGCTCCTCCGGGCGCTGCAGCCCCCGGCCCTTTCCCCGAGTGCCACACTGTGCTGAACTGACTGTGCGGGTGGCCTCTCGGGTGTCCCAGTGCTCACCTTCAGTGCCTCCACTGGGAAAGCGATGCTTCCCCTTCCCTCTGGCAGCCCCTTGGCGTCTCCTCGCTCTCCAGACACGGTTGTTCTTGAGATAGGGCTGTTAAAACACAGTCCTGCCTGCCTGAAGCCTTGGCTCAGCAAGGTTGTTGCCAAGCTGTCTCATCCCTCCCCTGGGTTTTATATACTTTTTTATAGTTGTACTTCCTTAAGTACAGGCTGTAGTGGTTCTTTGTAAGCTGTAGCGAGGTTTGGTGATGTAGCTCCTGGTGCCTTTACCTTGGTAGGTGTCCTTGCACCGATTCAGCTGTGACTTGATTGTCAGTATTATATGCTGCTTCAACTTGTTTTATGTATTGAGTAGAATTCTTTTGTCCTGAGACACAATAAATATTAAGATATTTTACTCTATGAAACCTCGACTTTTCTTTTCATGTCCTGGGAATTCCTTTCCTTGAAGAGCAGCAAGTTCCCCCAGGGGTGATCCGCTCGCTCCGGGCCAGCCAGGAACCTCTGGCCATTGCAGCTTGCATTCCTCCAATGTGCACTGGTGCACTTCTGCTTGCAAATAACTTCTATAATTGAATTTTCTTCATAACCACAGTTGTGTAACCGTGTTGAAGCAGAGGGCCTGGAGCACCGCAGCCCAGGAGCTGTGGGTAAGCTCAGCCCAGTGCGAACATGTGCATCCTCAGCCTGCTGGCTTGGAGCAAAGGGCAGGGCAGTGCCAGGCCCCAGCTGCTCCCCAGGGCAAGAAATGTGGCTTTAAGCTTTTGAGTTCATTTGTTACTGCTCATTTTTGGGCTGTTTTGCCAGCAAGCCTCTGCCTTTGTGAGCCTGGTGCTGTGGTGCTGCAGTGAAGCACCCCTCTGCCAAGCTCGGGGGATTTGTGGGTCTCAAGCACCGAACTCAAATGAGCCGGGTCTGGCTGGATGAGGGGCTGCCTGTTCTGTTCCTAGGGAGGAGGCGGCTGTAAACAGAGCAGTGAAGCCATGGTAGCAGTGGTGGCTCTTTGTCAGTGTCACCCCTCTGGCAAACGCTGCCTCGGTGCTGCGTGAGCTGCCCCAGCCCAACAATGACCCTGTACGGGCCAGCCTCGCTGCTGACGGAGGAGCCTGGAGGGAAACACCCAAAATCCTCATGTTGCATTTAACCCAGGTGAGTAAATCAGACTGTTGTCAGCTCCTGGCTGGCTGAAAGCCTCCTGGCTTGGGATGGCGAGGCAGAATGCGTCAGAGCACGGAAGCCGGGCTGGAGATCGGCTGACGGCAATGAACGGATGGATGGAGACAGGGCAGGGGCTTGTGAGAAGCAGGAACAGATTTGGATAAACCCATTGTCATCCCTAAAGCCTGCACAGAGGGAAGGACCCTGCCCTGGTCTGTGTCCCTGCCTCCGCAGGCAGATTCCTTCCTGGGGCATCTGGTGGAGGTGATGCCAGGGGGATGGGGATGGTTCTGGCAGAGGGTGGCATGGGGAGGTTTCCAAGCAGCTGCCCAGCTGGGAAACCAGCATGGGTTGTGCCAACATGGGGAACGTGGAGGCTTGTGCAACCTGCACATCCCCACAGGCAGCAAAAGCACTGCAGCCATCAGAGGGTGTGGATCTTCCCTGGTTAAATAGCACTTATGTAGACAACTCACTTCAATTTGGAGAGCTGTTCTGTAGCTACAGGCATGTGCTGGGGGAGGTGCCAGGCACACTTGGGACACTGATGTCCTGGCAAAGGCATTGAGTGCACCTTTGTCACCTGTCTGAGCAGGGACAGAAGCATTGCTGGCTGGCCCCAGGGCTGTGGTTTCTTGCAACAGCTGTGGCTGGGTGGGCTTCACACATCCCCCCGCTGTGTTTGAACCTCCCCTCTCAGTGGGATAAAGGTCTCAGGGGATTTGTCAGAAACGCTTGGTGTCCCCAAGGCTGGCTGGTGTCCCTTGGCATGCCATGTGGGGAGCTCTGCTGCACTGTGTTCCCAGTGTTTTAACCACATTGTCAGTGCAGCTGTGAACAGGGAGGAAGGGAACTGCCCTTAAAACGTGCTCACATCCCCAAGGGAGCTGCGGGGGTGTGAAGGGGGTCTGGCAGCCCTGGGAATGCCACATCTGGCACCTGTCTCTGCTCCCTCCCCTGTAGGTACATTCTGGCCATGGCAGCGTGCACTCCCTTGGTGACACTGAGAGGGTTTTGCCTGGTGACACCTGCAGGATGTCAGAGCTCCTCAGCAGCAGCTGGCTCCCTGGGATGACATCTGGAACCTGGGTTTGGCAAGAGCCCCAAGGTCATGGGCAGAAGAAGTCTGCCCAGGGGTGCACGGGGATTTTGGTGTAAGCCTTCAGCCCTTGCGGCAGGTGGTGTCCTGCTCAGGGCAGCTGCAGCGTCAAGGACTTACTTCTTCCCTCCTGCAGCTCAGGTTTTGCCCATTTGTTGGTGACAGGGCTGGGGACAGCTGGTGGCACTTGGGCTCCTCCACAGGAGTGGACTCCCCCTGGCTTTGGCTGCTCGGCTCCTCAGGGAGCTCCTTGTGCCGGCTCCTCCCTGTGCCTGTGCTGCACACAGCTCCAGAGGGGCTGGTGGCACCCCGGGCTGTCAGTAACAACGACTGAACACGTCAGAGCATGCAGGAACAGAGGGTCAGGACATGCTGAACAGCCACCAGCACCATCACGGAGCAAATTAGGCACCCCTGCACGTTCCCAGTGAGGCGAGTGCTGGCGGCGCCCGCACCTGAGTTATGGACGCTCCTGACGAGGCAGCCACGCAATTAGATCACTTCTCAGACCCATTAAGCATCAGACTGAGACTAAACGACTTTCCATTTTCTTTGCAATCGCTCATACGAGACGTTTATTGTTTGCCTCGTGCTGCTCAGCGCGGCGGCGACGTGCCGGGGCGCGGCCTGCCGCAGGCCCGCGGGAGCAGCGCAGGGCCCGGGGGCCGCACACGGGGCGGTGCCGCGGCCGGCGGGCGGGCAGCTGGCCGGGCAGCTCGCCGGACATCGCACAGGCCGTGCCTGCTGCGGGCTGCGGCGGCACGCTCCGGGATGGCGGCCGGGCAGCGGGCGGGCACGGCGGGGCCTACACCCTGCCCAGCATGCGGGCGATCCACCAGTTGCAGGGCATGATGATGCGGCAGATGACCCTGCCGCCCCGGTAGCAGTAGGGGTAGGGGTAGTAGCCCAGCAGGGGCTCGCAGACCCGCCGGCAGTAGCGGTTGGCGCGGCGGCACTGGGCACAGCAGTAGCCTCGCTCGTCCCACAGAGGGTGGAACTCCAGCCCGTTCTCCGACTGCCAGGGAGAGACAGAGTCAGAGCAGTGAGGGGCTTGTGTGGCTGAGGCGCCCCGTGAGCGCGGACAGGACAGCCTGGGAGGGCAGCCTGGGCACCTCAGAGGAGGAGCAGAGCTCCCCAGGAACATGGAGGCACCCCGAGGGCATGCACAGGCCATCCCAAGGAGCGCGGCGAGGACACCCTGGGACCGTGGCCAAGATAGCCCAGGACTGTGGCCAGGGCACCCCGGCCCGTGGCCAGGGCACCCCAGGGTGTGATTCCCTCACTCACGTAGTCGTTGACGGGCAGGTCCTCCTCAGTGAGCTGCCGTGCCCGACGCTTGGGCCCCGCCTGCGCGTCCTCCTCCAGCTCGTGTTCGCTCCCCCCGTCCAACCAGCTCGGGCTGTCCCTCAGCAGCTCAGGGTCTTCTTCTTCTGCCCCTTCGAGGTTGGCCAGCTCAGGAGCTACAGGATGAGTCCAAATGTTGCTGTCAATAACCACGGAACAGGGGGACAAAGGCAGCAGCAAGAATTAATGTCTCTATGAGAATTTGGTGCCAAGATGCACGAGAAGCCCAGCAGCAAACCAGTGCTCCGCTGCCTCCTTCTCTCAGCCAGCCTGGGAGCAGGGCTGTAGGAGGTAACGGCCCGTTCCATCCCCACGCCCATGGGTGCTGTGGGTATCTCCTGCATGGGGCTGTGGATGTGTAGAGGCACATCCTCATGGTGGGCTCTGCTGCTGGGGGGTGGATTTGTAGAGCCTCATCAAAGCAGCATGATTTGGCATGAGCCCCAAGGTCATGATTTGGGACAGATTATGCCCAGCTACAGCTCTCTTAACTTAGGAAAGACCCAGAGCAGCAATAATTTCCTTTGCTTGGGGAGATGCCAGGACAGCCTTGGGACACTGCTATCCTGGCCAAGGCTTTGGATGCACCTTGTGACCCAGCTGGACCCACCGACCCAGGACACTGCCGCAGATGGGGTCTGACAGCAGGGACAAGGAAGCAGAAAAGGGACAACAGTCAAGGACACCAGCCTCCCTCTGCATCAGGATCTCGGATGCCCACCTGCCCTCCGGACCTCCGGTGAGCTGGCCGGTACCTGTGGGCGATGCCATGCGCCTCTGTGGCTGCAGAGCAGAGGGAGTTTTCTCAGCAGGGATTTTTAACCTGGCTCATTCGGCTGGAAGTGGGTTAGAGAGAGCGGGTAATTACACCGGCACATCTCAGAGGCCACAACCTCTGCGAGGGCTGTGTAGTGAGCAGCTGGAGGTGGCAACCCCGCCGTGTGATTTAGATGCAGATGTCTGCTCACACTCTGATGTTCATGTGGTGACGAGAATTTAGGCGTCCCAGTTTCCAGCACCGCTGCTTCCTTTGCAGGTACAAAGGATTATTTTTCTTTCCCCCTTGTTATGAGGAGGGTGGCCCCTTTGCAAAGTGCAGGGCGGTGGGGAGCCGGCAGAAACAAGTGCTTCGCAGAGAGACACTTCAGCCCCTGCTATTACATTGGCCATGATCTCCTGTGGTCATGGGCAACACTGTGTTCGTGTCTGAAATGTTCAACGAGGCTGTGAAAGTGGGTTCCCACCATGTCACAGAGGGGGACGTGGCAGGGGGCCCACAGGTGTGTGACAGGGCTGTTCCCAGTGAGAGGGCTCACGAGCCCCCTGGGGGGAAGATGGCTCCTGGTACCTGCTATTGGTGTGGGGTGGATCCAGAAGATGGTCACATTTTTGCAGATGTCAAAAATTTTGGAGCTCTTCAGGAATTCCTTGTTCTGAATGGGCTTTTCCCCTGGCACCCAGACCACAGACTGCTCAAAGTAGGTGGTGGTGATTTCTTCGCCCTGGAAGAAGAGCAAGACTTCACCCTGGCGTGGTGAGACACCCTCTCCCCACCACTGGCTGCTTCTCCTCCCCTTGGCTTACCCAGAGCCTCTCACCTCTCCCCTCGCAGAGGGCAGCTGGACTTCACCTGCCTTGGTTCGTGGTGCTCACGGGATGCACACACAACACCCCGACAGTCCTCACGTGGGGAGGCCCATCATGAGCCTCGGCTTTCCTGTCCACCTTCAGTCTACACTGCCCTGCTCTCTCCTCTCTTAGTTCATCATCCAAGACCCTTTTCCTGTGCAGTCCCCACTATCTGGAAGAGCCTTCTGGAGCCCCCCTAGTCATTTAAAACACAAGATTAAAACATCTCTGCTCTGCTTTGCTCCTAGGACTTAATTCCTCTCTCCTTCTGCTACTGATTTTTTGATCGAACACTTTAATTTACTCCTCACAGAAATTCTTTGCATGGCTGTATTCTGTAATTTATACCACATGTCTCTGCCGTTGCATTGGTCCATGGTGTGTTTTGGCAGGCACTTAGGGAGGGAGATATATAAAGATTATTGGATGGGCCTGCGCTGAGCTCTCTGCCAAGGCAGTGTTGTCTGTGTTGGTGGTGGTGGCCCATAGAGCAAGCTGGCAGAAAGCGTTTTTCTCTCCAGAAGGTGTCTGGAGCTGTATATCTCTTTTATAGAGTTTTTCCTTACGGCTTTGGGAAATCATAGGAAGGAGCCAAGACAACCTGACCCAGTCTGGGTCATTTTTGGAGTCTCTGGAGTCTCTGGTGGAAGCTGTGGGGTCGGGGAGGCGCTGCCTGCAGGACCTGGCAGCGTGCAGGCTCCGAGAAGACATGACTAGAGCTTAAATCTACATTTATCTCACTGGGTTTTACATTTCAGCTCTCTACCCGGGGCAATGTTCTGCTAAAGCCTGGGAAGTCATATCCCTTTTACGACGGTAGCTGAAAAGATCTATTAGCTTCTTAGGGCATAATCAAAGAATCGGTGTCTGGGAATTTGGGTCATGATTCAGGGAAATGTTTCTGCCCACGCTTCATTTCAAACACGTGTCCTGCTGGCATTTTATCTGCAGCAGCTTCCCTAGGGGGGGATTCAATCTGCTAACACCCGTTGTCCTGCAAATGGGGAGGCAGGAAGGCTGTGCCACCACCAGGGCCTCGGGGATGGGGACAGGGACAAAGGACAACTGCTGTCAAGGGACTGAGCCCTCACTGCAGGTCACGCTGTCAGAGAGGGATTAAATTACGGAGTCCACACTCTTTTCCATGCAGCACGCAAGGCGTGAGGCTCCTTGCAGCAGGATGTGGTGGGCAGTGAAATGGATGCAGGAAGCAATCAGGCACATCAGTGGGACGAAGGTCCATGCAGGACAGGGAAGTGGCCCCAGCCCTTCCTACCTCTCAGGTCTGCATGCCAAGAGTTTTCTCAAATTGCATTTCTTAAATGTGGCTGCTCATTTAAATCCCTTATTTCTGCCTCATTCTGTTTGAAAACATGAGGCTCAAATCTTGGAGAAAAGAATTTGATTGACTTTTTGGTGCCTGCTAATCCTGAGCTGCCTTACGACCTTTTGACTACAACAGGATTATTGTTCTTGATCTCTGGTATTGTGTTGAGAGATTTTGTCTGTTGTTGTCTAATCCTGTCTCTTTTCACTTGTTTTTATAAGCAATCCTCTGAACTAAGATCATTTTATGAAGCGATCACAACTCATTATTTCTTTATTGCAGCATCTCTGGGATGGCTGGAGCGCATGGGAGGGCGGCAGGAATGGCAGCTCCTATGCCAGGGAGAGGGGTGGATTTCGCAGGGCAGAGGGGAGCCCTGTTTTATTCACCTACCTCAAGCTCGGGGATCTTGGCCTCTGTTGTCTCAGGTAGGACTTTAGTCTGAGTTTTGATGAAGCATTTTTGAAGTCCCACAAAGAAGATGCCGGTTATTCCCTACAGGATCAAAGCAAACACCCCAAAAGCAGTCAGGGCAAAGAGTTGGATGAATAACCCATTGTAGGGAGGGTACAGCTGGAGGAGGAGGGTTTAGTCATATTTTCCCTGTTGATGTTTTTGTGCCAGTTCTGTTCAGCTGTGGTGCTAAGATGTACTAACAGGTTCTCATAAGGGATATTGCATTTTATGGTTTGGGAGAACTGGGCTTTTTACAAATATTTTAAGGCAGGTAGTCATAAAATTCTACTCTGCTCCTCTTGTCCTTATAACTATCATGAGCTCTCATTATCATAAATAAAAATATGCAGAATAGCATCTGACCGTTATGGTTATATGAACATTCAGCCCCCAGTTCCTGCTAGGCTATTAGCTCAAAATTTTGCCATATGTCACTGCACAGGGTATTTCCCTACAAATTTTAATTAGGTTTCAGAGAGAGCCTTCTACAGCGTCATGAGGTTTTAATGCTCTCCAGGCAGACAAATGCACTGGGCTCAGATAGACTGATGATGATTGCGTTCCTTTGCAAGGGTAAATCCAATAACTAGGTCTCGCTTCTAAGATGTATTTCATTGGAACTGAACCACGCCACCATTAAATACAGGTGGAAGCTTATGTAGGTAACACATCTCCTTTCCTACGAGAGTATCCCCGCGGAGTCTGGGTCTTGCTCTCCCTGATGCAGGGGCAAATAGTCCTGGGACTTGCTCCTGCGACTTCACAGTGTCCTAAAGGATCCCATCAGTCCTGCTGCAAGACTGCAGGGTCTCAGGGACAAGCTGCCACACTCACGTTTTTGAAGTCATGGATCTCCAGGATTTCCTCACTGCCGTTCCCGCTGCTGAAGGTCTCTGTCCTGGCCAGCGGGTCAATCTCCATCACAATCTTCTTCTTCTCGCCATTGCTGAAGAATGTGTGTTCCATGTCATAAACCTGGGAGGCCAAAGTCACACAGGGGTCAGCTCAGCACGCCTCTGGTTTCACACCCTGTCCAATGGGTGGACGGGCTGGTGCTGGGTGTGTGACCATCACTGCTGGGGACCCTGCCATGGGCCTGGCTGTTTCCTCACAGCCCAGCTCTGAGCCGGAGCAATCACCTGGACAGCACGAGGAGAGGCAGCTCCCAGGCAGGTGCCAGGGTTGGGTGAAAGGGCAGGCTGCAGCCAGGATGAAGGCTAATGTGTGTCAAGCCTGGGATGTGTGTCAAGCCTGGGAGAAGGTGCTGCTCCCACACTTGCACCAGGAGCTTTGCCAAAGCTAGGTGCTTTCTGTGTCATGAGCCTGGTTACATCCCAGGCTGGACTGAGTTCCCGAATCCACAGGTACTTCATTTTCCCTTCTCCCTGGCTTGCTTGTTCCACAGCGCATCCCTGGCTTGTTTGCTCCATCGCTGTGTCCCCGGCTCACTTGCTCCATCTCTGCGCCTTCTGTTTTTCCTGGAAAGGCAGCGGTAAGAACCTCTCTCTGCCTGGAGGAGATCAAGGATTGCCTGTGGATCAAAGACCTCCTCGAGGGCTGCTGAAGAGCTTCGGGGCGTAGCAGCCGGCTTCCCGGCGGCGCTCATCCCCACGGGAAGCGGCGCCGGGAGGAGCAGCCCCCTCCTGCTCGCAGGTGCTCGCCGCACTCCGCCAGCCCGGCAGCCCTCAGTCTCTGCGGATGCCTGACCCTTGCAGGATGAGTAGTGGCAGATGCTATTTGAAGCTCAAAACCGATCCTGCTGGCGCGGCGAGAGCTGGCGGGCCCTGGGGAGCCTCGCTTCCCAAATCAGACGGTGCTGTGTGGAAGCAAAGGGCTTGTGCAAAACCCCTCAAGTCCACGGGGCAGGGAGGAGAGATGGAGGCGTGGGGATGGGAGAGTCCTGTTCATCCCACGGCACGGCCATGGAACCAGGGCAGGAGCGTGCTGGCCCCACTGGTGTGGGGCAGGAGCTCTGCCTTTAGTGCCAACCCAAACCCCCTTTCACAGTCCCCTGGTTCCTGCACACCCCTCCCCTTGGGCAGTTCAAAGCCTCTTAGCAGTGTTCCCAGCATCGGTATCCCCTGTTTTGCATCCACCTGGGTGCAGAAGTGGCTGTGCAGATGGGAACTGATGGGTACCTCCACCCCTGCTTAAAGGTTAGAGGAGTGATGAATGCCTTGGCAGCCATGAGCATCTCCTGTTGGTCTGCAGGAAGATTTTGTAAAGATATGTAGCTCTCAATGGATTTTATGATGTGGTAAAAACAGTCTGAAGCCTAAAATGGGTGGATGGCTGCTGGTTTTGACTGACAAAGTGCACACAGTGCCATAAATCATTTCGAGGAGGGCAGGATCCCTGGTGGCACCTTACCTTCAAGTGCCTCTCCATTTACAAAGAATTACTTTGGCCAGCACAGCGGCCAGCTAACCCACTTGGGCTTTGCCAGCTCTGTGCTGTTCACAGAGCTATGAGATGTTTTATAGGGCTAAAAATGACACTTGCTGGTGAATGGTTGAAATATGTCCCTCTGCAAGGCTGTGATGAACCCCTCGTTAGCTGAATCATCAGCTGTGCTGGCCGGGGCGGGGGCTGCTGTGCAGAGTGCAGAGCCGTGTCCAAGGCCGCCCCTCAGAGGAACAACTCTTCTTTCAAGTTTTTTTCCATTCTCCAGTTACATCAAGGAAGCTTGAAGGGTTTCATGTTCTTTAAAGAGTTTAATTCCCCTCGGCTGGTATTTTTGAGCGTTATGAACTTCCAGCCCCCCCATCCTGCTTTGTCCTGAGGACTCCCAGGCCAGCTACAGCCATAGGGACAGGGCAGTGCTGGGCTCTGGGAGTGTCCGTGTGCAGCTCCCCTGCAGGAACAGCTCTGCTTTCTTGGGACCTCACGCCCTAGTTGCCTGCCTGTCAGGTGTTGGGGAGGGCTGGATGGACTCCATCCTCCACCAGTGCCACCAGTGAGGACACCAAGGGCCGGAGCTGTGGACGTCCTTTCTGAGGCTATGGCATTGTCTCTGCGCTGACTGCTTGGAGAAAACCGCCCCTGCAGGGGTTAATAGCCTCTTCCCCTCATGGCTGGCATGACCCCTGTTTTTCTAGGAACAGTAGAGACTTTATAATCATCTTGGCAGGATTCTGGAGGAACATATGGCTTTTATTGTTTTTTCTTTTATTTTGGGGGGTATTTATTTCTGTTTGCTGATAAGAAGATAAAGTTTCCAGTGAGCAGGGTGCTTCCTCTACCCGGCAGGAGGGCAGCCTGGCCAGGCTGGAGCGGCTCCAGGATAGGGCAGGGAGGAGCTTGGAGATGCCAGCATGGGAAAGAGACTGCCTTGGCTGTGCACAAGAATTCTGGAGATGTTCTTAAGAGCCAGCAAAACCCACTGGTGATGGGGTGCAAAGCGGGGCCTGCTGGATGAGCGTGGAAGTTCAAAGGAAAGGAGGATGAGTGGCACCAGGCAGGCTGTTGGCTTCAAGGTTAAATTATTTACTTGGGGTGTGGGATAGAAAAGGGCTTTGGCAGAATTGTCAGGATGCTGGGCGGCAGCAGGCAGAGGTGGCAGGAGATGCACAGTCCTGCTGCCTCCCTGACACGCTCGGCACTTACAGGAGCGTCCGTCTGCAGCTGGGAATAAACGAGCCCAATCCAGTTAGCAGGAGCTCCTCCAGAAGCTAATCCGTCTCACCGTCCCTCACATTGCAGACACATTAAAGTAAGAAATATAATCCATGACAATCAATCACCACTGCGTCCTGGCTTTCTCTCCTCTTTATGCGGTGGCATAATGACTTTTCCACCGGTTTCTGGCAAGATAATTGAAATGAAATGGAAAATATTTTCTTACTTGTCATAAAATTTGCTGCCGGTGAAATAAGAGCAACTTTAACTCTTTGTGGCATAGCTCCCATCCCCTGATAATTGTTAACTGGGGAAAGAATGCGGTGACAGGGAAAAAACCCAGCCTGTATAAAGTAAAAGCTAGTTATGAATAATACAAAGATTTTTAAAAGTCCCATGAATACTTGTGGTCTGAGAAAATGCATTTTGTGAAGTTGCCTGGCTTTTGGGGAGTTGTTAAAAGTTTAAGCGAGTCAAGGGGAGGGGGACAGCTCTGTCTGGGGAAGCAACGCTCTGAAATGCTGTATCAAAGAGTTTTTACTTACTTTTCTGGGTGCTGGGTTCCAGAGGTATTTGACACCAAAAAATATCAGAACAAGAGAGAGGAGCAGCGCGCTGAAGAGCAGTCCACAGAGCTGGTACCTGGGGCAGCTCTTCTTCCGCGGCTTGGCTGCTTCTGCCTATTTAATGACAAACCAGTGATAGCCGGGGTGTGCTGAGGGCTCCACCAGGGAGGAGGACACGCACGTATCAGGCATTTCTGGCGCCGCAGAGACGCAGGGTGGCAAGGCAAGCCATGAACTTACGTCCAGAAAGCGGCAGTCCTGCGGGCTCTGCCGAGCCGTCTCTCCCATGGTCTCCTCCGTGTGCGAGGACGCCAGCCCGCTCCGAGGTGGAGTTAGAGAGGCTCTGGCTGCACAGGCGGAGGGGAGGCTGGGCCGCGGCCACCCCCACGGAGGGGCAGCCAGCTCTCCCCGCAGCCCGCGGGGCCCCGGGCGCTCCCGCAGCGCCGCTGGCCGCAGGGCTCCGGCCGTGCCCACGCCGCTGGACACGCGCTGCGAGACACGTCCAGGGCCAGCTCCTCGTTTAATCTCCTGCACTTCTGCCCATGTGCCCATGGCTGGAGGTGCCCAGACTGCCGGTCCCCCAGGAGCTTGGGGACAGGGACACTGCTGCACTGTCCATGCGTGCGTGGGAACAGCCCAGGAGCTGCCGGTGGGGTCCCTGCACGGCAGGGGGACATGGGCATGGC
>VZTI01001025.1:799670-822232 GCA_013397865.1 Struthidea cinerea | reverse complement strand
ACGGGCATGGCAGGGGGATGTGGGCACGGCAGGGGGACACGGGCATGGCAGGGGGATGCGGGCATGGCAGGGGGACACGCGTGTGCATGTGCGTGTGTGTAACGCGTGTGCAGACCCGTGGGCAGGGTGTGCGCGGCTGTGCACGTACAGGCAGTGAGCACATGTGTGCAGGGCGTGTGTGGGGTGAGGCCTGAGCTCTCCCCATGGAGAGCACAGCCTTACCCCAAAGTCGGCCTAGCCAGGAATTTCCTGACTGAGTTTTCTTTTCTTTTTCTGTGTTCAAAAATTTCCATTTGTTGAAATCGTAGCATTTCTTCATGGAAAGGAACCCATCTTAAGAAAAGCTTTCAGAAATCAGGCGTGAGGTTTCTAGTCTGAACAGGATGAGGCTCCCTGGTGTAGAAGAGCTGGCATGGACTCTTTTTCCAAGCTGTTTACTCTAATAAAAACCCAAAGTGCATCATGCACTAATTAAAATCGCACTGAAAAAAAGAAAATCCACATCGAGTTTTGCTCAGGATGAGAAATGGAGAAAGAAATTGCTTTTAGCAGGTCTGGCAGTGGCTTTGTGAGCATTGGGATGTTGCTGCCTGCAACCTGGGGTAAATCCTTCAGGGATAGAAGTGGAGATGCTGAATAGCTTGGGGAGAGCAGCGTGCCCATGCGTGTGCTGGGGCGTGTGCCCTGGTGTGTATCTGCTCCCTGAAAAGGGGTTTGGGCTCCCTGGCCCCGGAGCAGCAGGAGCTGCTCACCCCACAGCCCCTCAGCAGTGCCGAGGGTGTAAAACACACTGGGGTGGGGGGTTTAATACTTGAGATGGCAATAACAGAAGGGAACCATACTGATGAGGTTATGTGGAGGAGAAAAAAACCCTTTTTAATGGAAAGCAATCGCAGGCAGACTTTGAAAACATCTGAGAGGTTTTGGAAATCTAAATGCAGCAAATCTGTGCAGACACCAGGTTTGCCTGTCTCCACTTCCCAACAGAAAGTTCCATCTCGGAAGCTTTTGTTATTCACTGGAAACTCAAGTATTTGAAAACATTTTCTTTTCTTGTCAAAATTAGAGTTTCAGAGGAAAACTTTGGAGCAGCTCTACTGAAAGATGGTTCTGATTACAGGAAAGAATTACAGCAGTGCTGCTAAGCAGACATAATTGATCAGCAGATCTTCACCATATCCCCCACTCAAGGCACCGGAAACACTGCAAATACCACTCATAAACCAAATTAGGCATTATTATTTTATTACTGTTGTAAGGCAAATGTCAAGCTTTTTAATGGCAATCACTGTAACCCCATCAGGAGCTGGGTGTCTGAATCAGCTGTAAGAGGTAAGAACCTCCCAGGGCTGGGAGTTAATAAAACTCAATAAATATCACAGGTCCCTTCCAGCGCTGGCAGTGCTGAGGATGGAGAGGCTGGGGTGGGTGGTGGGGCTGTGGGGGATCCCGTGGCTGGGCTGGAGCCCTTGACCTGCTGGTCCTGCAAAACTGGGCGCTGCTGCCCAGGAGGGCTGGGGGCAGTGGGAGTGAGCACAGGCACTGCGTGCACAGCTGTGGGCACGCAGCCCCAGGGCTAGCTCAGCCCAGAGTGTCCTGGCCCATGCCGGGCAGGGAGCAGGATGAGAGCCCTCCACATTGCTGCTCTCCACAGAGAGTGTTAGGAATACCCAGCCTTGGATGGGGGGTTTGACAGCAGTAAACCCCTGTGCAACCCCAGGTGTCCTCCCCTCAGCACCTGCGGCTGTGCTACAGCCACTGCATCCTGACAAGGAGACAGATAGTTGGGATGCAGAGAAGGACAGACAGTGCAGGATGGCACTCATCAAAAGCGTTGGGGTTTTTTCCCCAGTTCCCCAAAGCTCTGGCTCAGACTTCAGGGTTTCAGAGGGAAAAAAAAAAAAGTATTTTTTATGAAAAGACAACAATTTTTGGGGAAAACCCCTTAGTGTCCTTAAGATGACAACCAGGTTCTCTGTATAAAAAGCATTTCTGATGAAAATCTCCCATCAGTGCCAATGGAGAGGGAACAATCACTAATTTTCCATGAAGCTAATGAGAGCGAGTGTATATGACAGGGGAGAATTTAATCTGATGTGAACTGAGGAAGAGAAGCAATACTGATATTAATGTGTGACTAATTGATACCCAGAAGAACATTTGAAATGATTAAAAGGCATTTGATTTTTATACAGGACAATAAGAGGCTCATTGTCTATGACTGGTGCATCCTTTCAGTTTTCTACTCCTTGTTCCAATTCGCCCAGAAAAATCTATCATATCTGCAGTGTAGCTTGACTGCCGCATAAAACCTCTGTGCCTGGAAATGTTATACCAAGGAATTCCTCCTGGACAGCACAAAGGATTGTACACGGTGTGAGCGGGGGTGAGCAGCCTGGCAGAAATAAAACAGGTCCCCGAACCACTAAAAAGCAGCTCCCCAAAGCAGTGGGGCTTGGGCAGCAACCTCCAGCTGAAACCCCCTTGTGATTAATATCGTGCTCTTTATTATAATGAAAAACCCATTAAGGTCAGTGGCAGCATCTCTGAGCAGCACTAAATTGGAACGATGGAGACAGTAAAGTTAAAAATGAGCCATAATATTAATGTGGATAGTGAATTAATCGGGCCATTCCATAGGTAGTAAGTAAATCATATCATTTGCTGTGGGATGTGGTGCCATGCAGCTCTCACGGCTGGCAGTGGTGGCAGTGGTGACACCTGCTCCTGGATGGAGCCAGAGGAGCAGCACAGAGCCACAGCACCCGGGGGACCCCACTGTGCCCACCTCCACTGTGGCCCTTCTCCTTGCCTGCCACTGGGAGATCTCTCTCGGTAGGAAAAATGCCTCTTGCTTTGCTCTTTTTGGGGCTTCAGCCCCGAACATGTCCGGAATGCTGACTGACAGCATGGCTGAGGTGCTGCATCCCTGCTCCAAGGTGCTTTTCCCTCATCCTCGGCTGTGGTGTCTGTATCCCTTTGCAGCTGCACCCACGAAGTTTTACCAGACTGCTGGTAGACTTACGGAATGGCCGTTCCCCTGGTTTGGGTGGCTCTCTCAGGAAAGGCTTCCTTACCCCCAGGAGATGTGCAGGACCACCAGACAGCCCTTGGCTCTCTCCTGCTGCTTCTGTGCCTTGTGCTGGGGCGCACTGTGGGGGCCAAGGGCAGGGATTTGTACCATGGAGAAGCATCTGCACCATGGGGCTTGGGCTGACAGCTCCCTCTCCACTTCCAGCATCATGGACAGCAAACAGAGAAAGGGAAAAACCACATATAAAAGAAAGTTGCTCATTAGCCAGTGCCTGATTACCCAGAACTGTCTTTGCTTCAAACCGTCCAATTTTCAGTAACATTTGCCAGATGAGAGGACATGTACCTCCTCTTATCAACCAGCCAAATACGGCCTCAGCCGAAGGTTTCAGTAAGGGAGGTTTCAGTAATTGGCCTATTCATCATTCATTGTTTATCTTAAGTTCACATCGTCGTAGGGAACTCCAGAGACATCCTTGATTCAAGTTAAGGAACTTAATCATTATGATAAAACTGCTCAGGGAGCCGGAGTTCATGCTGGAGACGCACGTGGCCATGTGGCACTCCAGCAGCTGCTACTCACAGCAAATTACTCAAAACTGACAAAGCTTTGGGAGAGAACAGAAAAAGATAAATTCGTGGTGGCCGTTCTGATGGAGGCGCTCAGAAAGTTATTACGGCAGACACGCGCTTCCCTTGCTCACAGCCCATGAAAAATCCCGCTCCTCCGAGCTCCGGGGACAGCTGCCTCATCGCTGCTCTTGCAACTCCCTCGTCAACAGAAGTTATTAACAGCGCCGGAGAATTTTATCCAAATGCCAGTTTCATCTTGATAAATAACAATTTCATGTCTCTGTTCTACCAGATGACTACACAGTTTTATTTCAAACACTTAACTTCTTCCAAAATGCTTCCCCATGCACGAGGCTTAGCTCAGCTATGGAATGTGTGCTGCGCAGTTTTTATTTTCACCAGGCTTTGAATACCTGTAATGCAAAGACCAAACCCGTAATCCTGCACTACCGTAAGTCACATTTCCCAATAAAGAGCTGCTTCCTACTGGGAGAGCTAAACTGTAATTGAAAGCTATATGTGTGTTGGTGCCACACCGAAATGCCTTTTATTAAAAATAGCTTGAGGGTTGTTAAGGAACAGTCTGCAGCTCCTCTGGGATGTGTGAGAAGGGAAAGCAAGAAGGGGATAACCTGGGGGCCATGGGTTGGTGTCTCCCCCTGCCCTGCAGCGATCTCCCCCTGTCACCCATCACCCAAAACCACCACAGGGTTATTGGGTTCCCTGCTCACGGCAGCAGACGGATGCTCGGAGTGATGCCAACGCTCTGCTGGCAGCAGTTAATTGCCAGCCTGCTTCATTAGGAGCAGGCAATTTTGTGATGACTGTGTCTGAGGGAAGGAGGTTGCTCGGAGAGGTGCAGGTGTGGTGCTGCAGGTGGGGGGGTGCAGTGCAGGATGCAGGGATGCTCTGGGTACCAGCAATAAACTCATCAGCACATGGAGAGGCACCAGGGTCCCATCTGAGGAACTGCCAGGTCAGTATCTCACCTCAGCTGAGAACCTGGCTGTGGGAAACCTATAGGGAGAAGAAAAAATTAGGTAAAAGGGACTTCATTGCACTGGGATTGTGTGAAGAGAATAACCAGCTCTTTATCACTGCTTAGCAAACATAAAGTATTTAATATTAACATATTGAACACTTCCTACTGAATCAGTGCAGTACCACAGTGTCTCCTGCCTTCTTTTACTGTCACCTGATACATGCATTAATGTTGTTTACTTCTAAAGCAAGTAAAGAAAGAGTTGAGATTACTCCTACGTGCTACTAACCAAGAAAGGATCCATTAAACTGAAGAATTTCAACCCAGTTAATTTTTCTTTGATTGTCATTAAATCTCCCACTGATGGCCTTTACAATTAATTGCCCAGTGACAATGCAAACAACATTTTCCCTCATCCTTTGAGACCACATGCAGCTGCAGCCCAGTGATGGGAGCATGAATTCTCAGGTCTCCTGGGTGCACTGAGGTTCCTGGGGAGATCCTGAGGCTCAGGAGATGAGAGTTTGCCTGGTTCTTTCCCAGTGATGTCTCCATGAAGCCTCACCTGTTTCCCTGTGCCTCCAGCTCTGCTTCCCTCTTTCCCAGCTCTCATATGTACAGCCAAGCTGTTCACAGCCCCAGGGCCCTTTTGGAAAAAAGCAGCTATTTTAAAAATCAATAAAATAAATAAAACGAACCACAGTCAGCAGGATTGCCCACGTCTGCCTCAAATACAAATAAGTGGTGGAAGGCTCTGTAACCCCGTGAGTTTTGGGGCTCATCAGCTGATGCTGCTCCCCTCTGGATGTTCCCTGGCAGCTGGGGGTGCCCAGATTGGGGGCACTCCTGACAGCCACGCTTCTTCCTGGGGCACCAGGTGTTCCTCATGAGCAAAGGTGGTTGGAGCCAACTCTGCTCAGCTGCCTGGGAGGGTATATAGGGGATGGGGTTTGGGCTGTGCCCTTGGCTGGCAGAGCGGGGCTGCAGGGCTCCCAGCAGCAAGGTGTGCTGAGAGCTGAGCATCAGCAAGGGGAAATGTGGACCGAAAAGGTAGGACAGAGAGGTGGGAGGAGGCTCTGGTGCGTGCAGGGGAGGTGGGAGCTGTGGGTCAGGGTGGTGAGGCGTGCACTGAGCAGCCCCGCTGCTGTCGGGCAGCGGCACCGGCACCTGGCTGGGCTGTGTGCCCATGGGGCAGGGCTGGGAGGGGATGGTCTCCTCCTCCTCCTGCTCTGCTTTCCCTCCTCCTCAGCCATGTGTGATGGCAGATGGGCTGCCGGGGGGGTGCAGAGGGGACATGATGAGCATATTGGTGCTGCTGTACCGTGGCACATGTTGCCAGGGCGGGCTGGCTGCCGGGGCCATGGGCGCAGTGCTGCTGCTGGGCTGTCCGTGCCCGGCTTTGGGGGCACCCACCTCCACAGGCTGCTGCAGGGGACTGGTGTCAGGCCAGAGGGTTCCCAGAGCTCCAGGCTGTGGGACAGGGAGGTGCTGAGGGTTGTTCCAGGAGCTGGTGTCCCGCAGTGACTGGGGGTGTTGTTGGAACCTGGGTGACTCAGCTGTTGTCCTCTGGGGGGGTGCCAGAGTCCCAGGGCACTGGCCCTGGGTGAGGGGCTCCTGGCACCCCTGCTGGGGTCTGTAGGAGGGCTGGCTTGCACCCCTGTGGTGCTGGGCCACGTTCTGTGCCCCAGGAGCTCCTTCCCCTGCAGCCGGGCAGGCTGCAGCTCTGCCCTTTCCTTGATGCAGTGAGTCTTTGCCTTTGGGATCACACTCTCGCCCACTTCTGCTGTGTGTGGTGTGTCTGCCCTCGCCTTCCACCTCCTGTACCCCCGGGGGCTGCTCTGGGGGGGTCAGCTCGCTGTCACAGCCCGGCTGTGCCTCACAAAGCCCACTGAGACAGCCCCTGTGCCTCTGGAGCAGTCTGGGAATGCAGCGAGCATCTGCAGTGCCCTCTCTCAGATAACACCTCCCTCTCGCCTCTCTCATTTTTCCCTTGACATTAAAGCTTGAAGCTCCATCTCACCCTCTTTCTCTTCCACTGCTCTGCTTTCCCCTTGCTATACCTGGCAGGTTCTTTTTTTTCCTTCCTCCCTGTCAAGGTGCTTCCCTTCTCTTGGATTTTTCTCACTGCCGTTGCTTTGTTCCCACTCTCCCTCCTGGTTCCGGCTGCCTTCTCCTTGCTCTTTCCCTCTCTGTGCCACCTGCTGTGATCTTCTCTTCCCATTGCACCTCCAGCATCTCCCCTGCTCCCTGGTTCTGCAGCCCCTGGCACGGGGGTCTGCACCCTGCATCTGTCCCTGGTGGTGTCTTGGCTGGGATGTGGAAATTCCCAGGAGAATCTGCTTTACTTTGCTGTCACCTATAGTGATTGGTTTCTACCTTTTTACAATTTTTTTTTTGCCCTGTGAGAAACTGCTCGCTAAGGAAAGCACATTTTTCTTGCTTACTGGGAGTTCCTGTTTGTCATTTTTATAAATCAGTGTTTATTGGCCTAATTATTGTAAATGCAGAGCCCAATAAAGGTGACTGTGATTGCAATATCTGATAATGAATTTTATAACAAACCTGCTGAGCCTGAAAGCTGCCAGCAGGAAAGACATTATGTCAGGTTAATGACAGAGAGGAGAAATCCTCCTTGCTAAGCTTTTTTCCAAAGCATGAAGGATCTCTGCTGGAGGGTGCTGAGGGTCCTGCTGAGCTGGAGCATCTCAGGCTGGGGGGGTCTGACGCCCCAATGCTTCAAGCCAAAGCTTTTGGGGCTCCTTAGCTGCTCCCCTGATGGGGGGATGTGAGGAGGTCAGACCCTGCTCTGGGTGTGCAGGTTTCAGACACCCAGAGGTGCTTGTGCCTCTGCTCCCATTCCCCCCATCTGATTTAATCCCACCATGCAAATGCTGAACACGAGGCACAGGGAAAGCAGCTTAAATAGCACCTAAAGCTAGCTCAACTCCAACTCTGTAAATAGGTTAATTTAAAAAAATCAATTTTGCCCTGCAGGGGTGGGTTGCCCACAGAGATGCTGGTGCCTGCTCTAACCCCATGCCCTTATGGGTACCCTCAGGGGGTCAGAATCCCCTCCCTGTCAAGTGTGGGAAGCAGCTCCCCTGTCTTTTCTCGGCTGTGTGAGGGGCTGCCCCTCTGTCACCCAGCCTCTTCCTGCCCATGGTATCTGCAGAGGTGGCGTAGGTGAGGAGTTGCTTTTCTGGGAAGTGTGATGCTGCTCCTGCAAGGCCCTGGTGTGGGGAAGAGGTGGGGGATTTATGGGCTCCCTCTGGGGTGTCTACCCTGGCTGGTGTGAGGGCACTGCAAGTGCTCCAGACCCACCCCAAGCTCGAGCGAGGAGCTGGGGCTGTGCTGGTGTGTGGTGCCTGCCCTGGCTCCAAACACCGCCTGCCATGGGGGCCCAGGCTCGTGCTTTGTCTCGTGATGGTCCCGGGCAGGGTCAGTGACGGCTCCCAGGGTCTGCTCCCAGGGCATGGCTCTGTCCCACAGCCTGGACCTGGATCTGCAGTTCCAAGCTGCAGGTGCTGGGCTCTGGGCTTTCAGTCCAGGCATGGCAGCTGTGGGCTCTGCACAGCTCCAGGTCTGCCTGATCCCAGAGCTGGCTCTGGCCTGCTGCAGGAACAGGGGTGGCTTTCCAGACCTCTATTAGACCCAGAGTGTGATCAGAGAGGCTTCATGAAACCTGGGCTTGGAGCGCTTGATTTAATTCACTCGCCCGCAGCAGGAATTGAGTGCAAAAGGGAAAGAATAAAGACTAGAAGAGAACATGTTTTCTCTTAAATAATGCAGAGGAACACGGTGGAGGAGGCTGTACAAATGTGATTTAGTCCTTTGCCCCTGTGTTGTTTGCTGCCGGTCACCGGTGCACCCTAGCTGTGTCTTGGAGGGCCGAGGGAATTGTTTGCCCTCTGCAATGTGTGATGCCCACACAGAGCCTCCTCTCCCAAACCGTGAGCAAGGGGCTGGAGCTGCTTTTTTTCTGTCTTTAATATTTGGTTGGCAGCCGCTGTGTTTGATGCAACTCAGTGCGAGAGCAAATTGGATTAACTGAAACGTATTTACTGGGATAAGCAGGGGGAGGAAAACCTGTGCAGGGGCTGTTTGCAGAAACTGGTGTCTGCAGGTGTGGCTGAACCCTCCAGGGACTCCCAGCACATGACAAAGCAGGACCCCGGGGTGGAAAAGGAAGATGGGGGCAGAGTGGGGACGAGAGGGCCACAAGCTAGGTGGCCCATCAGGGTCTGCCTGGCAGCAGTGTGACCCCGTGATCCTTGGTGTCACCCTTACAAAAATGCTGGTCTTTAGCAGGTAACCCTTTCAACAGGGTGGTCAGTAAGAGGAGGACAGGGATACCTTAGGAGGTGTTTGCTTGGATAGTTAAAAACCAAGCACTGGACTCATCACACTGAACAAATCAAGGTGGATTCAGCGCTCCTGGTCAGAGTAACTTGTCTCTGCACCTGGAAATGACCTTCCCTTGAGCAGGAGGGGACAAGGCAGAGAAAAGATGCAGACAGAAGAAGTCCTTGCTGCTGGAGGCAAAAGTTTGGGGCAGAAGGCTGGTGCCTGTAGTTTCCCTGCCTGGTGCTCAACTTGCTGCCAGGAGCATTGCCAGGGCAATATCCTGCCCCACTCCCCGCTCAGCCCACAGAGCACGATTATTTCATTAATCTCATGTCATCTCCTCCTCAGTTGATCCAGCTGCAATATTGCAGAAATAACTTCCCACCGCTCCCTGAGGAGAAGCAGACTTCAGAGTCCAGGAGAGCTCTTCCCTCTCCTCCCTGCTTGCTGTGGGCCCCAGAGCTGCCAGACAGTTTGAAAGTCTTTGATTCCTTCTAACTCCTACAGTCAGGGATGCATAAAAAGCAGCTGATGCAAAAAAAACCAAAACAACCCAACCAGTTACTGTAATCATCAAACCCTTCAAAATCCCAGGGGAACTTGGCAGGGTCTAGATGAAGCCATGTCCCTATCCCAGGCACCAAAATGTCACCTGGCATCGGCCGGTGCCGGCAGATGCTGTCAGGCAGGGGTGCTGTGGGTCGTTCCCCATTCTCTTCGTGTAGCTGGCTGCCTTCTGCCCAGCCTCCCCTCCCGGGTTTCTGTGTGCCATCCCCCTGTCACGGCCCCTGGGGCTCGGCTGGGAGCACTCCTGGGCTGCTGGTTGGCAGAGGCTTGTTAGCTGCAGATAAACGAGGAGCCGGGTGAATCCTTACTCCAACTCTTAAAATACTGTTTTAATGCATAATATATGTCCGGGAGTAAATCTCTGTTTCTATTTAAATGTGGGGAAGAGCGCACTGCTGCATTTTAAGTACGTTATCACAGAAAACAATGACGGTGCTGAGTGACATGTCTAATGAACGTGGCAGGGGGAGCAGGGCTGGCATTGCCACCCCTCGTGCCAGGGCAGCCTCTGTCATCTGCACGGGGGAGCTTTTCCCAAGCATGGTAGTGACAAATTATATGATCAATACGGAGGCTGATTGTGGTCTAATCTTGCTTAGCCCCAGTAAGCCCGGGATTGATCCAGATCTAATCTTGCTTATCCTGGACAAACCCAGGAGCAGATCCAGATCCTAAGGTAATGCATCCTATGCAAATCCAGAATGGCTCTATTGATTTGCTGGCGCGGTCGCTCTGTTTTGGCCTCGCTGCAGAGCGGTTTATCGGCATTATCTGCCCCTTGATGTGTAATGCAATCAGAGCAGTTGATGAATCTTGATGAATCTTGATTAACTGTTGGCAGTGAGTGTCAGCAGCTCTGGCTCTGGCTGCAGCACTGTGGTGCCTGCTCCAGCTGTGAGGCCCTGGCATTTCCTACGTAACTGCAGTACAATAGAGGGAGGAGGTTAAGTGCTGGCTGGGAACCACGGCACCCTCTGTTCCTGTTTCACCTGAGCTGAGGGAGGTTTTCTTTGCTGTGAAAGGTGCCCATGGAGCCATGGATGCCTGCAAGAGGTGCAGTCTGTGTCAGTGAGGCTCCTGCTCCCACCTAGAGTGCTCCTTGGCCTCCTCTTTGGCCCTGGAGGTTTCCACCTGCAACTTTAGTGAGCAGAAGGGTTGTGACACCTGATTGTCCTCCCACTTTGCTGTGTTGCCCTGCAAAGACCTGCAGCCCATGCAGTGAGCTCCAGCACATACAGGGCTGCTGCTCCTCTGATCCAAGGTGCTGCTGTTGCAAGGCCTTCCTGCAACTCTAATAACTTCAGGAAGGGAAAAAAAAAAGAAAGTAATTACCTTCTGGGGTGGAATTTCTCCAGCCTTTACTCAGCCCACTGGGGAATTTGTCAGGAACATGGACTGTGGTTTTGTTCAGCGATTCTTGAGTTATACCAGCACAGGGAAAATGGCATGTCTTGCAGCTTGATGTTTTTGTGATGTCTTTCTTTGCTCTCAGGTTTGAAAGAAAAATACCAGACCCAAAAAAATCTCTCTTCAAAACGTAAAACTTGCCCTTAGCATAATTCAGTGGAGACTTGAGCAGCTGCTCCTGCATCTCAGAGAAAAAAGGCCTTGTGCTATTAACATGTCTAAAGAAATTGGATGTAGAAATATGAAGGTCCCTCGTCTTTTAAGAGCTGCACTCCCTGCCTCCGGCTCCCGGCTTCTGCCTGAGCGGTGCGGCACTGTGGGATGCAAATAGGTTCCAGGAGCTGACCCTGCTGGGCTGAAAGGGGCAATGTTGTACCCCAGTGCTTTGAGGAGAGGTGCCAGGAGGCGGCGAGGGGCTCTCTTCCATCCTACAGCTTTTGCAGCCCCATGCCAGGTGTATTGTCACAGGTTGTGGGACTGAATCCTTGGTGCCAGAGCTGAGCTACAGCTGTGTCTGCAGCCTGGACCCATATTTTTCAGAGTGCTTTGATCTGAAAAGTGCTTTAACAGCATAAATATAACCTAGAAGGTTCTCAAATGCCCCAGAAATGTTCTCCAAGAAAATATGTTGCCTTCCCCCTTCCTTTCCCTTGAACAGGAAATAATTCCAAATTCATCCAAATGTGCTTTTCTAATCAAAGGGGCCACTTTGTACTTCTGAATCCAAGGGGAGGAGATCGGAACACGACTAAAACAAAACTCCTTCTCAGCGCTGCGTTTGTGAGATTGATCTCCCGTGGCTAAATCCATCTGTGTTTCTCCTTTGGCGGGAGCAGGAGGATCTTCCCACTGCAGCTGGGCACTTCACTTCAGAGGCTGAGCTGGTGCACAGGGAGGAGGAAGAAGCGCTGGAGTAGCCCAGGTTTCTATGGCACTGTGTGCAGCAGCCGCTCTCCTTATCTTTCTAACTTGATCGGGAGAAATTGCTTTTGTCAATTTTAATTTCAGCTGAGCTGAGCAGGATAAACAAAGGGAGGTGCAGGAGAAGCAGATGGTTTGTCACAGAGCACAGAGCAGTCAGGAAGACTGTGCAGCTTTTTATAGCGTATAATGGCCTTTCCTTACATCTAGCTATCCATCACCATGTAATTCCCAAAATAAACTGGGATTGTGCAATGTATGTGAAGTAAGCCGAGTGTCACAGCAGGTCTGGAATATTCAGCCTGCAGAAGTTTTGGCAGTGGCTGGGAGCATTCACACAAAACCCTTTTGCTGGTCGGTGTAGGCTCCTTGTTTGGAAACTCCCTGTGGTGGCTGCTTGTCCCCCAGCTGGGGCAGGATAGCTCTGCTAAGTCTGGTGGGACCTTCTGCAGTTTGGGAGGTGTGGCAGTGTCACCAACAGTTTTTGGGGTAGCAGGATGAACAGGGGTTTGTGTCTTACCCACAGTTCTCCTGATCACAGCAGCCAGGGGCACCTCAGACCTCCTGGCCCAGGTCAGGGACGGCTGAAGCAGCAGGGGAAGGCCCTGCTCTGCCTTTCCTTACCTGTGTGGTAGCCTCACGTTCATGGAGCTTTGTTATCCATGCAGGAATTGTGAGGGTGGAGAATGTGCACTTGGCCTTCTACCTGGGCTTGGGTGCTCCCACCACAGGGAACATTTTGGTCATGGTGTGTCCCCTCTTGCCCTGTGGCACAGGCAGGACTGGCAGGAGGCTGCCTGTGGCCAAGCTGCTCCAAGGCTGCTGCCATGACACGGTGCCCAAATCAGCCGGGGAGCCGTGATCTTTCCCAGAGCTGGTGCTGTCGGATCGTGATGCAGATTGGTGGATATTTGTTTCAATAAGAGCCATGCTGGTGTTTGCAAACCCTTTTAAATTGCTCTCAGCAAGCGCTGCTGCGTCTGGAGCAAAGTCTGCTCGCAGCAAAGCCTGCGGAAGAGGAGGTCTGGGGGGCGGTGGTAGGAGCCTGAATCCCTGCCAGGTTTCCATCCCGCAGAGCGTGTCGGGGCTGGAGCAGGGACATGCTGTGGCTGCTGCCTGCCTTGGAACAACGGGCAGGTTGTCCCCACTCCAGAACATCCCCATTAAAGCATCCCTGTGCAATTTCAAATAATGAGCAAATCTTCATTTCATGAAGAAAATCAAAGTATGTTTGAACTTCATTAACGAACAGAAAGAGGGCTAAATGTTTCCAATAAACGGTTTGCTGCAAATTTGCTGAATACCTAAACCAGCTCTGCCCGTTCCAGCTCAGGTTCTGCAGTGCCCAAAGCCGTGAAAATCTCAGTGCTGGAACGACAGGAGCAGCCGGAGCCCGCTGGGCAGCGCTGCTGGTGGTGGCTGTGATTTCTGGAGATAGGGGTCTTAGTCAAAATCCCAGGGAGACTGTTCCACTTCCAGGTGCGGGCAGGACCATCCCCTCGGGGAGGGCAGCAGGGGACAGCCACTCGTGCTGCTGGCCTCGGCAGCAGCCAGGCAAGGGGAGATACCGTCCCGGGCTTGGGAGAAAACAGAGTTCAAAAGAGGCTCCCTGAGGGGTGGGGAACCAGCTCACATTAAAAAGGATGGTCCCCATGGCATCTGTGTGCGCTGCAAAAGACCTAGTTAGTATTTATTTGGTTTAATTTGTTGTTTGCAGGAGGCCGAGCAGGGCTGCGTGCGGTCCACCCGAGTGCCGGGCTGTGCGGGCAGAGCCGGGACGGGCAGAGCCGGGACAGCCAGCTTTGTTTGCAGAGGCCGGCGGAATTTCAGCCAGCTGTGGTCTCGTTCTTCAGGGCTGGAAATCTGATCTTGGTCACGGGCTGGCTGCTCAGGCCTTCCCCGGTGGACAGACGGATGGGGAAGGACAGCTGAGCCCCCAGCCGCAGCCTCCGAGCTCGGCACCGGCTTCGGGGTGCCCTGCGAGGGGCTGCGTGGGTCTGCAGCTGGTGGCTGCTCCGCCGGGACCCTCCGCTGCCACCCGGTGCCAGCCCTGGCTCCACAGCGCCGACAGCTGATTAGCTCGCTAATTAAAGTCAATAATGATGGCAGGGTAGGGGCATGCATTAGATGCCTGCCACGAAGGGCGTGTTTCGCGGAGTGTGTCACGTAGCTCTGACGCAGGGTCTCGGCTGCAATTGCTGCTTTTCCCTTTGAACGTGGTGCCTGCCTTAACTCTAATGGGTGTTTGTTCCCTGGCTGCAGGAGAGCTCGGTGCCCTGAGTGACGGTCACGGCTCGGCTGCAGGAGGGTCCTGGATGCTGTGTGGAGAGCCAGGGAATCACAGAAGGGCTTGGGCTGGAAACCAAAGGCCATGGGCAGGGACGCCTTCCACTGGGCGATTTTGCCCACAGCCACTTCCAACCAGGTCTTGGACCCTTCCAGGGATGGGGCAGCCACAGCTTCTCTGGGCAACCTGTGCCAGGGCCTCCTCACCCTCTGAGTAAGGAAATTCTTCCTTACATCTAACCTAAATCTTTCCTCTTAGTTTAAAGCCATTTCCTCTTGTGTCAGCACTATCTGCCCAGCGAAGAGAAGTGTCAGGCGGATGTACAGGGAGAGCTGTGGGCAGCGGCTTTCTCTGGGATCCTGCGGTGTTCCCCATTGGGCCCAAGCCTGGCTCTGTGATGCCAGCTCTGCCCAGAGCCTGGGTGTCTGTCCCCAGGCTGCTGCCCTCTCTGCTCCTTCACCAGAGCTGGGGTGATGGCAGCGATGTCTCCTTGCTCCTCCCGGCTGGCTGGCTCTAAGTGGCACTCCTGAGTGTGTCACGTATGGGAGCAGGTCTTGCTTTAACGGCAGCTCCTCCATCAGGGGGGTGCTGTCCCTCCCCAAGTGCCACCCTCGCTTTCAGGGGTGACTCATGTCTGCAAAAATACAAAATTTCCCCAAATGCCCTCAAACAGGAGACAAGTCTCTTGGTCTTGTTTACATCACCTGTAAACAAGATGAACCCAGGGAACAGATGCACCTTTTGCTGTTAATAGATTAAAATTACAGATGATCACAAAATAACAGTGTGCTGAATACTTAGCTGATGTAAATTACTTTTTCCTCTATTTCCTTCCATTAGCCACCAACCATTTACGCCAGGCAGAGCTCTGTCCCAGGGAAACACCCGAGCTGGATGTGGAGCAGCAGGCTGGGTAAGTGCTGGATAAGATAGCACTGCTGATGGGCTGAGATGAGATGAAGTGTGAAAATCAGGGGGACTGGGAGATGGAAGATGCTACCTGTCATATTATCTCTATTTCTTAAAAAGAAAGTCAGGAAGCTGTTTCTGTCTGATTTGTGGTCTTCTGTTCAGGGTATCGCTTGCTCCAGGGCAGAATTTGGCCTGCAGAGCAGTGAGGAAAGTTTGCAGCATTGGCAACAACACTGAATCACATGATTCAGGAGCGAGCCCTTAAACAAGATTATTACTCATTTTACCAGGCACAGCTATCCATTACGGTTAATAAAACACTGCTTAAGTGATTCTCAGCCTGATCCATACAATATATCTTGTGGCCCAGATGAGCTCACTTTTATCCTGAGCCTCACGACCAGGATATGTTGGCATCAGCAGACACTGAGGGACTGGTCCCTGATGGCATGGACAGCCAAGATCTGCCTCTTCCTTTCCAAAGGGATGAGTGATGTGAGCTGCTGGATGGGTACTGCTGCCACCTCCCTACCACGTCCTTCTCTGACGGACGGGGTCCATGTTGGCTGTGGTGGCACATTGTGTCCCAGGGTTCTGGGGAGAAGGAAGGTCCTCCCCAGGCTGGGCATCCCTGCTCCAGGGCAGGTGGGTGGCCTCTTGAGGAACTGTGCTTTTGCTGTGCTGGAGCTGCAGCTGCTGTTTTGGGTGCCCAGATGGGGATGTCTCATCATCCCAGAGAAAATGAGTTCTGCAGGCTGGGGAAGGGGAGGAAGACCAGCCTGGGCTGCAGAAGAAAGGCTTGGTCATGGCACTCCTGTTGGGAATGAGGCCCAGGAACTTGTTGTGGAGGTGGACCTGATGCAGGGATGGTGGCAAGGCTGCCTCCACCTGCCTGTGCTGCTCAGCAGCCTGTGCTGCAGGAGGACAGAGCCAGCAACCCTGCCTGCACGCCGCCCTTTGCATCCAGCATTCCACCTGTTCTGCCAGGCGCTGGGAGCAGCTCGAGGAGTGCTGGGGCAGCGGCAGGAGCTGGTCCCTGCCAGGATGCTGTTATGCCACAAATAAGGAGCAAGGCCTCGCTCTGCAGTGTGCTGGTGGCTGGCTGGGGGGCTCTGCTCCAGGCCATCCATTGGGCATCTTTTTGAGACACTGTACTCATTTTTTCCACCATGCCAAAACAAATCCTTGCAGACTATTAATCACTGGCTTGGAACAGCATCCACCCAGGTTCAGTTGTGATAAGAGATGCCAGCCCTTGTCTGACATCGTGTAGCCATTTCAAGAGGACATAATTACAGCAATTGTTAGGCATTTTTCTAGCTTTTTCTGCCTTCTCTCACAGGTAATGTTATGTGACGAATCACTTTCCCTGACATCCCCAGCTCAGCTCAAACGCCACTGCTCGCCCGGCTGTGCTGTGGTGCAGGAACATCAGGCTCACTGCAGACAGCGCAGGTGGGGAGCCATAACGTGTGAATCTCAGTTTGACGGGTGAAAATGACCCAGGTGGCAATGCTGGGGGAGAGCTGGGGCTTTGATGGGTGCATTCTGCAGTTGCAGAAGCGGCAGGGGATGCCGGGGAGGAGGGAAGTGCCAATTGCCGCGTGTGGGATACGGGCAGGCAGCGTTGAAATGCCAAAGCACGGGATGCTGTGAAGTCACAACCAGAGAGGAACCAGAGCCAGGTTCCCTGCTGTGGGCACCTTGGTGGGATGGAGCTGGACCTGGTCTCAGCGCCACGGCTGCTTCTCAGCTGGTGTTGGATCTCCATCGGCAGCTCCGGAGCCAGGACAAATTGCACCAGCTGAGGAATGCTGCTGAAATCCCCCAGCTGACGTTCAGTGCTGCAGCAGGAGGCTGTATATCCCAGAAATGTATCCTGCCTGTTGGCGTGCTGGGCGGGAGGCTTGTGGCTCAGGGATGAAGGCAGATGAATGTTTGGGGACTGTCAACATTCTGCTAGTGCCAGGTATCCAGTTTGTGCCGGAAAGTGGAAGAATTGCAGTGTCTCTGACCCCTTGCATGGGGTCCGCAGCAGACTAAGTAGCATGCAGGAAAAAAGGGGGAGAAAAGTAGAAAGAGAAATGCAGAACAAGCGATTTAGCTCCATTCATGACTGTTTTGAAGGATGGGATGGGTGTTGCTGGCGTGGCTGTGCAGAGCTGGCTGAGCTGTCTGTGTTATCTGTGGAGCCGTTCAGACTCAGACACTGCACTGCTCTGTTTCACTAAATCACTGTCTTTCCCCAGGTGTCTTTATTCCCCGACCTTCACAATCTGTTTGTCCATGCGGGGACCTGGAGACTGAATTAAGATGTGCTATTTGTAAGCAGGCTAGAAAGAGCAGAGATTGTCCCATCACCTGGGATAACCTTCCCCAGCAGGCAGGTCTCCTGCAGAGAGAGGTTTGGTTGCCTCTTAATTCATCCGTGGCATTGCTGCCTTGTAAAGCCTGGGGCCGTCTGTTCCTCACCTGTGAGGGGACAGCACGCGGGGTCTGTACCGCGGGCAGGCGGCCAAGCGTGGGGGGCACGTCCAGCAGGAACTGCCCGTGGGCTGCTCCCCGAGCTCCGGCTCGGCCCCTACACGTGCCGGTGTCACACGTTCCAATCTCCTTGTGCTCCATTTTCTACCCTCCCTCTTCTCTCCCCCTCGCTTTTAATCTTTGCTTAACTTGTTGTGCAGGCAATCGCAGGGCATTTAGCACACGGTGATGTGTGTTTGGGGCCTGAGCTGGAAATACGGCTCATTATCTGGAGTGGGTAATATTAAGCACTTTTCTCTGTTGGCCATTTGATCACAAGGTTATCCTGTTTGATGGTTTTATACCCTGGAATTGATTGCATGGGAAATATTTAGCCAGCATGGCTGGAATGTGTGTCTCCCCACAGGCTGCCAGGTGCAGGTGAGCTACTGCACTGCGGGGAGCCACTCAGGGGGTGATCAGCAGCCCTCTTCAGACCTTCAGGTCATCTTTTCTTACAAGATATGGGATTAAATCAAGCAAGCTGCACAGTGTTTTGGTGTGATCCTGCAGCAGCCAGCGGGACACAGCCCAGTGAGGCGGGGAAAAAGGCTGTATCACTTACTGCAGCCCCCTGAATTGTGCAGCATTTTTTGCTTCATGTCTCAGGTCCAGGGAGACCTTGGAGCACCTTCCAGTACCTAAAGGGGCTAAAGAAGAGCTGGAGAGGGGTTTGGACAAGGGCATGGAATGACAGAGCAAGGGGAAATGGCCTCACACTGACAGAGGATAGATTTAGGTCAGAAATCAGAAAGAAATTCCTCCCTGTGAGGGAGGTGAGGCCCCGGCACAGGTTGCCCAGAGAAGCCAAGGATGCCCCATTCCCGTGGGTGTCGAAGGCCAGGTTGGACAGGGCTTGGAGCAACCTGGGATAGTGGAAGGTGTCCCTGGCTGTGGGGGGGTTTGGAACTAGATGATCCTAAGGTCCCACACCGTTCTGTGATGCTGGCTGCCCTTGCCTTGCTCTTGCCCTGTGCAGGCTGCTGAGAGGGAGCCGCTTCCCAGCTCCTCGCTGTGCCCTGTGCTGCTTTTGTTCACACAGGATGTGCCTGCCTGGCTCCTCAGGTACCTTCAGATAGCACCATCTGATTATTCCTCCCCTTTCCCCACGCTGTGCTGCCAGGCAGGCTGTGTAAATTGGGAGTGGGTCCAGCGGGCTTCCTCTGGACCAACACCAGTGTTGGAGCAGAGAATTAGCCCTGCACCTGTCACTTTATTAATATAGGCTTTAAATCTGATTATGGCTGCCTGTCTGGCTCTGCATTATGTGCTTCATGACTATTCAGCATTATGTAATCTTTGATAAAAGATGCTGCATCGGTAAAAGTGAATTAAACTATTGAGTGATAGGAGTTTATCGAATTCCTCAGAGTGATGTTGTCCTCTCTTTGGCACTTTAACCTCTTCAGTGGAAGGAGTGTGCCAGACGCTGCCCTTGCTAACAGCCAGGAAACCCTGCTGACTTGGGTGGAATTGCAGGAGCACAAATAAAGTTAGATTTCAGCTTAGAAAGACAATTTTTTATAGTCTAAAGACTCAATATTGTGCAGCAGCGGTCTCTTATCTGCATTATGTGCAAACTGCTAACAGAGTTGCACAGACAGATGTCTGCAAGTCCTGAAGATGCTCAATAAAGTGTGGCTCTCAGAGGGCTGATGGGCAGAGCTGGCCAAGATCTCCTCACTCCAAACCCTCTTGAGAATGGGCACTGAATTCCTGTGAGATGAAAGAAAAAAAAAGTGTTTAAATCTAAGCTGGATACTTCATCTTTCTTTCCAAACACCCCCCTGAATATAAAAACTGGTGTTTTCCTCCATTTAGGGCTTCCCTTTCTCATCACACAGTAGATGCTTCATGGCTGAATGGTCTAGGGATTTTGCTCTGAGTTTTCCTATTTCTTCATTTCCTTTTTCTATGCTACAGGTTTTTTCTTTTTCTACTTCACTGTGATATTAGAAACATTGCTAGGGGAAGAAAAAGCACAAACCGAAACTGTAACTCCTGACACCAGGTGCTTTGAAAAGCTTTCAAGTTGTGCAGAACTGGATAAGCAAAGAAAGGAAAAAATAAACCTACATCATTTATTTTACTTCACCTAGTAGCTAAAAGGAAAAGGTGCTGGAAAGGGGAAAAACAACACTTCAGAACTGTGAAATTAAAAGAAAGGTTCTGAAAAATTAAAAAGATAAAGTTCCTCTTTGATGTTTAAAACAAATTTCAAATTTTCAAACTATTTTGTGCATGTTCTCTCCAGTTCTGCAGAGAAGTGGGATGCTGGGGCGTGGTTTGCTCCCCCCTGGCTCTAGCAGAGGATGAGTGGTGGCTTGGCTGCCAGCAGCTGGTGCAGGGACCTGTGGGAGCCTTGGCTCTGGAGGGATGCAGAGCAGGCACTGAACCCCCCAGCCCGCCTCCCTCTGCAGTCCCACGTTCCAGGAGAGGCAGGGGTGTGAGCAGGAGACATCTGTGAGCAAGGGCCAATCCCTTGCTTGTCCTTTTCCCTCATCCCTGCACAAGGAATGTTTAATAAAACCCCCGGGCTTGCCAGCCCGCTGATACCACAGTTTTAAATATACCATGTTTCAGATGCTGAGATTTACTTTTTGACAGGGATGAGAGAGACTGCTATAAATGCTGGGCTAGAGAGGAGTCATTGCATTAGTGCTCAAACAAAGGACAGCACCTCTTGCTTGTACGTCAAAGCTTTCCTTATTCTACAGCGTGGGCAGATCAGCATCTCTTTGCCCAGACCCAGCAATGAGGTGGGTGAGTGACAGGTTATGGTGCCATCCTGCTCCTCAGCCTCCTCCTGTGGCCCCCGGACCCCCAGCCTGATGCTGAGGGGCATCAAGCTGGCTCCAAGGGGGATGACGCAGCTCCCCAGCGGCAGCATGAGGTGGTGCTACAAGATGGGCTCGCAGGGAGAGCTCCTGCAGGGGGCTTGGCCAAGGGGACACGGGGACCACCATGTCACCGGCTCCCTCCCAGCCAGGCCACCAGGCAGTGATGCTAGGGGCATCATCAGGTGCATTGCAACAGGAGTGCTGGGCTTTGGATAAGCTGATTGTGTTGCAAGGAGTGGAGCGAAGCTTTTAGATTTCAGAGCCAACATGTGGCATCTTTATTAATGTGCCTACTTGAGTTCCCTGGGACGCGATGTTTTCTCCTCACCCTGGCCATCCATCTGAACTGATAATAGGACTATTAATCTATTTTGTTGACAGCACGCACAGACCTCCAGTGAGGCAGGAGATGGGGAAGAGGTGGGGCTGCAATCGATGCTTGTTTTATTCCAAAGGGATCCCGTCACAGCCTCTGACAAACTGAGCATTAGCTGGAGGTGAAAAGATGGAGCGTTAACCAAGGTTACAGGTGATCTGCAGCTGGCCAGCTGTGGCCTGGCTTCTCCTTGGCCAACTGGAGAGCATCCTGCAGAAAAACATTAAGAGATGAGATGTTCTATAGAAGCCAAACCTGGAGACCTTGTGCTCCAGGGCACTGTTCAGGTTCCGCACTCGGCAACCTCATACCAGTTATGAATGTACCTCTAATCCCCCTCCATACCCATACAGAATGAAGTTTCTCTGATTTCAGGGCTTTTTCAGCCCTGCCTGGCTATGAGGTGACTAGCACAGCATCCATCATGTCAGTGATTTCCTTCATAGCAGCAGAAATACATACATGCAATAAATAAAAAAATCCAGGTCTTTTATAGGTGTGATACATAAAGAAAGATTTCAGTGGAAAAAGATCTGGGAAATGAGGTGCATCCCTGCCCAGCTCTTGCTCCTCCGCACGGCCCCTGCCAGTAGCTGATCCCAGGCGCCTTTATATTCAGGCTGATCCTGTCTGGTTTTAAATATCTCAAGCCACAGAACTTTCTCCCTCCAGGGAACCACGTTGCAGCCTCATAATTTTCGCTGTCAGCAGAGGGGATTTTTTCCCCTGTGACATTCAACCTAAATGCTCCATTTCTTCATTTCCTGTCATCCCTTCTGGTGATACCCCTTGTACTCTATTAAATAATTCCTTCCCTCCCTCTCTATTTACTCCAACGAGATCTGTAAGGCTCTTAGTTTGTCTCCCCATGGACAGCTCTTAACCAAGCAATATATATATTTAAGCCTTTTAATCTTCTTTCAGAAATCAGTCTCCCCGTGCCTTTGATCATTTGTGTGGCTTCCCTCTGAACTGCCGCCAACCCGTCTGTGCCGAGGGAGCCCCGAGCTCCGGCTCCAGCCACACCTGAGCCCCCAGCGCCTCCCCGCCGCCCTGGGACGCGCGGGACCCGAACGCCAGGGGCTGGCCCGTCCCTGCTGCCTTTGTGCACAGCAGTCTCCTGCGTCCCCCTTGCTGACCCCTGGCCCCAGGCCTTTCTCCGGGGCGTTGCTCTGGATCTTGGCTTGGCTTGGCTTGGCTCAGCCATCGCTGCCTGTCCTGCTGTCGCTCCTACTCTCCTTTGCGTCCCAGCCGCGCTCGCTCACATCTGTCCAAGGCACAGCTCCTTTCGCTGCTTCCTGCCCATATTTCTAATCTCACTAGGCCCTTTTTGTGTTAATTTTCTATGCTTGCTGGAGCTCACAGCACCTCCCAACATAGCATCATCTGCCAAATTCATTAATGTGTAGTTTACTCCCTCTTTCCAGGTCATTAATGAGGGTATTAAATGAGAGCAGCCCTAACCTAGATCCCTGCAGTACCCCATAAACACCTCCCCCTGCTTCTAATTACCCTTTGTTTATGATCCCTCAGCCAGGTTTTCAATCCACATGGCACAGTTCAAGCCATCTGAATTAATTTTTTCATGGAATACTTCGACAGGGCTTTGTCCCCTCGTGCCGTCCCTGTCCCCCCCACCATGTCCCACTGCCTCTGCCCCGCGGGTTACAGCGGTTACGCTGCTGCTTTCCGGAGAGGAGAAGGAACACCTGGCAAAGGCTTTTTCCTCTGCCGGCTTTTGTCCCACTGCTCCAGGACACGGCAGCGGAAGCAGAGGGGCCCTGCGTCCCTCCGGTG